>CABFKC020000070.1:0-85857 GCA_901699155.2 Streptopelia turtur
TTTTTTTTTTTTTTTAATTATTTCATGTGTACACTCTTTGACAGAATTACCCCAAAATCATGCTTCTTTCATAACTTTTCTCCTTTTTTTTTTTTTTTTTTTCCTGGTGTGACGTGTTGTTGGCATAGGAGAATAGTTTCTTTTTGAGACCAAGGCAGCCAAGGAACAGATCCCAGGTCAGTGCAAAGGCATAAAGGAAGCCAGAATCTTTATGTGTGTGCACTGACACACACTGTCACCTGCATTTCCAGTCTCTGCAGTCCCAAATGTGCATCAGAGTCTGGAGTTCTGAGCTCCCTTCATCTGCCCTGTGTGACACATGTAAAATGGAACTATTCCGGTCCAATGGCTGGTTTTGATTCTCTTCACAGCCTGAAGCACCACATGGGTCAGGAGACGAGCCAGGATACCCAACAAGGACTCATATGCTCTGCACTTAAAGTTCAGGTGTTTTCCGGCATCTCAGGAGACAAGTTGTGCCAATTGCTGGGTTCAAGGAGCTGGTCAAGTGTCTCATCTCCATTTCTGCAATGGTGGCTTTGATGTCTGGCTGATGTGCAGACTCTGTACATGGATGCTGACACCTCTTGAGTAACCTGTTCTGAAAGGATCAACAAGGTGGGCAGTTCTTTCTGGAAGGGTATTAGGACAGCAAAAAAAACCCCTGGGTTGGGGCAAAATGAAAAGGAATGCAAAAGTGGTGGTCAGAATCATTTAGAGGCACCTGCAAAGCAGCCCTGCACCTCATGTGAATTATTCCTGTGGTCAGGGAGAATCTGAGAGCTCTCCCTAAATTGAAAATGTGAAGGGGAAGGAAGGGCAGCGTCATTCAGGCTCAAAGGGACCTCAGGAGGTGTCTTGACCAACCTCCTGCTCACAGCAGGGTCAGACCAGATTACTCAGGGCTTTATCCAAACACATCTTGGTCTCTTTCTGGGACAGAGTGAGTGTGCACTCCTGGGAAACAGCTTCCAGTGCTTGACTGTCCTCATGACTGGAAAGTTTCTCCCTTTCTACAGCACTTTTCCAAGCCCAACCATCCAGATTGTTTTTACCCATCTACTTACACACTGACACAGACCAGAATTTACTGCCTTGGGCACAAGAATATTGTGGGGGATGATGCTGAATGCCTTGCTGACTTCCAGGTAACAGACCACCACTGTTAACAGACCATCAATGTTCTCCATATCCACAACCCTGTCCTTTCCTCACAGAAAGCAAAGACGATGGACAGGCACAACCTGCCCTGGGCAAACCCCGTCACCTTCTCTTCCAGACACCCAGAATTGGGGTCCCAGTGGACATGCTCTGGGGCACAGCCCTTAGTTCCCCTGCTCACCCATTGGCCATTTTGAAAAGTGCACACACTGTGTGAGAGCTGCCAGTGGTCAGGGAGTCCCCCCAGTCTCCATGAGCTTTCCAAGGTGGAGGAAAGTGGCCTCACTGTGACATTGTCCTGCTGTCTCAGCTCCTGGGATGCTGCCCCTGCTGTCCCATAGACTGGAGAGGATTGTGTTAGTTCCAGTGACCCCTGACTTGATCCCCATCCACTGCTGGTTGTTGTGCCTCTAGTCACAGAGGCCTGGGAGACCTTGCTGGTGAAGAGGGAGAACAAGAGGACACAGGGATTCTCACCTCTTTTTATATTAATCAGTGTCCACACAATCTCTGTGTTTCTCCTTTAAATGTTCCTGTGGTAGTAACAGCACATTATGGGGCCCTTGAATTGCCTTACAGGTCTGGACTGAGCTTTGATCTGGACTGTTGCTGTGCTTGAAGGCTGCTGTCTGTGCAGACCAGATGAACTAACTGCTGCCACCCTGCCTGGCAGTTCATTCCATCCGTGTCACAGCTCTGTCTGCAGCACTGACAGCTCCAGCTCCCCAGTCAGGTCCCTGGCTGAGGACATTGCCTCACATCTGGGCTGAGCCACCCCAGCTGTGGCACCAGCCCACCTCTGACCTGCCACAAGAAACCTGGTACCAAGTGTCCAAGACCCCAGGTGTGCAAAGGCTTTGAATCAGAGCACAGACATGACATGGCCAAATATTGCTGAATGTCTCTCTGGACCTTGGAGTATAGAACCAGAATAAAATTACTATATCCATTCAACTGAAGATATTCCTCCTTCAGCTTGGAGAAATTAGATCCTTTGCTGTAACCTTCCAGGTGTCCTGTCTAATGATGGGACAAGAAGAGATGATTTTCATACCAGTTTATTTTCTAAGAGGAAGAATATAATGCTTGGCAAGAAGTGTCTGTGCAGAGGAGAGAGAATCAACATCACTGATTACTTCAGGTTGTTTCAAAGGATGTGCCCCTGGACCGCCAGGGACACCTGGAGGGAGCCCAGAGGGGACAGAGAAAGGACATCATGGGCTGCTCCTGTGCTGCTGAGCTGGGCTGGGCTCCTGGGACACAGGGAGCTCATGGCAGCGGCAGCGCTGCAGAGAGACAGCTCTGCCCAGGAGCAGCTCCTCTGCACACGCAGCAGGGCTGAGGGCTCTGCCTGCAGCACCGAGGGCACAGGAGCCAGGCACAGAGAGCAAAACGCAGTCTGGGGTGGGAGGATGCTGAGAGACCACTGGATGAGAAATCTTCACAACTATTAAGCCTGTGGCTGCAGGGCATTGCATCTGCAAATCTTGGTAGGATCTCAGAAAGCTGTCACATTGCAGAGCCTGCGAGAGATGTAAGTACAACTCTCAGAGATTCTCTGATGCAGAGGAGAGGATGTGCTGCAGAGCAGGGGTTGCCTTCTGCACTGTCAGAGTGACAAGATGTGAATGCTGCGTTCTCCCCAGGGCAGCTGTGGGGTGTAAATGTAAATGTGCAGGCAGGGGTGCCCAGGGCTGTCCTGCAGAGCAGGGTCCCTGCACCCCAGGGCTGTGCTGGGCAGGGACTCTGCCGCCTGCCAGGGTCAGTGCTCAGCCTGCCCGGGAGATCCCAACAACACTGAGGGGAGAAGCTGTGGGGGGAAGGAGCGACCCCCGGCAGGGCAGGGTCCTTCTGCTGCTGGGTTCTCCGTGGGTCAGAGCTGCTCACAGCTCCAGCTCACTCCAGACTGCTTCCAATTGGAGGTTTCAAGGAGAAGATCTATACAGGTGTTACTATAAAGACAAGGAGCTTTCCTGAGTCTGTTCTTTCAGTTTCTATTGCAAGACTAGGGGGAGGGAGGCTGTAGGAAAGGATAAATGTAAAAGACTCTCTCATGTTTTAACAAGTCACTGAGACTCCTGAACTGCATCTCTGAGTTATCAGTATATCTGCCAGAAGCCTCATAACGTCCCTTCAGGTAGGGTACAGGGTGGGATGGTCTGTGAGTGCTGACAGGGAAGAGACATGGACAGGGAAACACCTCCCAGGAAGAAAATCTCCTGGCAAAAGGGACAAGTTCAATGAATGACAGGGAACTATCACAAGAAATAAAGTTGGAGGGACAATTCAGAAATCTCTGATTGATCCCCTGCAGGTCAGATCCCTCCTCTGAGCAGCCCCCTGGCCTGCTCTCCCACCCAGCAAAGCCTCTGCCCTCAGGTCAGACGCTCCAGGGCATGAAGCAGCTCCTGTGCAGCCAGAGCTCCAGTTCCTCTGCAGAGCACAGGGGCTGAGAGCAGCTGCCCGGCAGTGTTGGTGTCTGGGAGGTGGCTGCACAGCTGGGGAAGGGTGACGCTGTCTGAGTGCCCGGCTGCCCCTGCCCTGGCCTCTCTCACACCCACCCTCACCGCATTTTCCTTCTTGCTCCCTGCTCTGGGTCACTGCTGTTGGGATCTTGTTCTTGCTGTCAGGCTCTCTGGGGATGGCAGTTTCAGCTGCAGAGTCACAGCCTGATCTTGTGGGTCCTTTCCTGCAGGTGTGTCCGTGGGCACACGTGTCCCAGCTTTGCTCTGACCTGTGGGCTGTGGGCAATGCAGTCTGTGGGGCTGGGGAATGAGCCGTGTGTGTCCTGGGCTAAATGTGGAGTGCTGAGACCTTGGGAAAGGGTGAGACCTGTCATGGCCAGACTTGGATCCCTCTGCTCTCAGCAGTGCCTGGTGACTTTTCAGGGTAACATGGGAGTGTGATCAGCCCCCATCTCAGAAAGGTGTCAGCCCAGGGGAGCCGAAGCAAGACAGAGGGACAGACCAGCTGCCCTCACTCTGCACTGACCCACAGGCATCCTCTGGTCTTGCAGGACTCGCTCTGTTCTCCCTGAGTGCAGCAGAAATGCTGAGGGTTTCTGACACCCAAGAACACTCCCCAGGGTGGGAGGGGACAAGGAGCTGTAGAAACCCCAGACCTCTCGAACTGGCTTGTGCCATCCTGGTTCCTTATCACTGGGAGAACAAATGCCGACAGTCCCTTCTGCACCAGGAGCGGTTCCATCTGACAAAGCTGAACCCCAGGACTGGCCACGGCCCCACCCAAGCACACAGGGTCAGGCTGACTCCTCAAGAGCCCCTGGGCAGAGACCCTGCTCTTCATTGCACACTCATCAAGCACCGAAAAGGGCTCCGGCCAGGATCTTCTCCTGGAAAAAGAAAAGCGTCTATTTGTGTGATGGGGTCGGAGGGTCTGGGGGAAATGGCTTTGAATTTTCCCAGAGAAGTCTAATCTAAACCATCACTATATTTTCCTTCTTGCACAGATCCTCATGCCCACAGGCAGCAAATGTCCAACAGCAGCTCCATCACCCAGTTCCTCCTCCTGCCATTCTCAGACACACGGGAGCTGCAGCTCTTGCACTTCTGGCTCTTCCTGGGCATCTACCTGGCTGCCCTCCTGGGCAACGGCCACATCATCACCACCATAGCCTGGGACCAGCACCTGCACACCCCCATGTACTTCTTCCTGCTCAACCTCGCCCTCCTCGACCTGGGCTCCATCTCCACCACTGTCCCCAAATCCATGGCCAATTCCCTCTGGTACACCAGGGCCATTTCCTATGCAGGATGTGTTATCCAGGTCTTTCTCTTTATCTTTGCAATGTCAACAGAGTATTGTCTTCTCACCATCATGTCCTATGACCGCTACGTTGCCATCTGCAAACCCCTGCACTACGGGACCCTCCTGGGCAGCAGAGCTTGTGTCCACATGGCAGCAGCTGCCTGGGCCACTGGGTTCCTCTATTCTCTGCTGCACACGGCCAATACATTTTCACTGCCCCTGTGCAAGGGCAATGCTGTGGACCAGTTCTTCTGTGAAATCCCCCACATCATCAAGCTCTCCTGCCCAGGCGCCTACCTAAGGGAATTTGGGATTCTTGTGGTCAGTGGCTGTTTACTTTTTATGTGTTTTATTTTCATTGTGCTGTCCTATGTGCAGATCTTCAGGGCTGTGTTGAGGATCCCTTCTGAGCAGGGACGGCTCAAAGCCTTTTCCACCTGCTTCCCTCACCTGGCCGTGGTTACTCTGTTTGTCAGCACCTCTTTTTTTGCCTACCTGAAGCCCCCCTCCATCTCCTTCCCATCCTTGGACCTGGTGGTGTCTGTTCTATACTCATTGATACCTCCAACTTTGAACCCCCTCATCTACAGCATGAGGAACAAGGAGGTCAAGGATGCCCTGAGGAAACTAATCGCTGGAGGCATTTCAAAAATAATAAAGTGTCCGTCATCTGCTCTTTAACAGATAACAGCTTTAATGTAACTCATTAGAGGCCCAGATTCTGTGTGTGTGTTGGTGGTATTTATTTTTTAATAAATCATGATATTTTTGTCATCCCCTTTCTAATTCATTGTCTGCTTTTCTTTTCAAACCCACTGGCTGTATAAATATGCAGCTATTCTCTCTGTTTATTTAAACAAAATAAAGGGCTCTGCAGTGACTTTTTTTTCACTGATATTATTCCCCCAAGGCCTGTATGGAGCTGCAGGGACAGTTCCTGTGCATGAGATGAGGGGAAAAGAGTCCAGCATGGCAGCCCTTCCAGGGAGCACCAGTGCTTGTTCTTCCAGAGCTGTTCTGGTTCCACTCCCACACTCTCCTTCTCATCCCTTGTGTTGGTGCAAGGCCTGAGTGCTCTGGCAGCTTGGTCACCATCCTGCTGTGTGTCAGTCCTGTGGGCGCAGGCAGGGACAGGCAATGGGCACTGCTGTGACAGAGCTGGACTCAGAACAGCCTTTACAGGTAGAAAGGTGATCTCCTATGGGCAGGGCCTGAAGGTTTAGGTCTTCTTATAAAGTTTCTCTCAAGAACATTCCCACTACAGTGGCTGACAGACTGAAAAGGCTGAAAGCTGTAGGCCTGCAGGTTTGGGGCATTCAGCAGTGTCCTCTCACAGCCAGGCCTCTTGCCACAGACCTGCAGGACCAGCAGAGCAGGGGCTGGGCTGTGCCCGTGTGCACTGGACAACCCATGGAAGCTGCCCAAGGACAGTTGGCATGGAGTGGCCCCTCATAACCACCATTTCCAGCACTGGCCTCTACCCAGCTCACAGAGGTTGTTCTTCCCTCCATCACAGTATCACAGTATCACAGCATGTTTGGGATTGGAAGGGACCTCAGAAGACCATCTAGTCCAATCCCCCTGCTGGAGCAGGAGCACCTAGATGAGGTCACACAGGAACATGTCCAGGCGGGTTTTGAATGTCTGCAGGGAAGGAGACTCCACAACCTCCCTGGGCAGCCTGTTCCAGTGCTCCATCACCCTCACTGAGAAGAAGTGGAACCTCTTGTGTTCCAGCTTGATCCCATTACCCCTTGTCCTATCATTGTTTGCCACCAAGAAGAGCCTGGCTCCATCCTCATGGCACTCACCTTTTATATACTTATAGACATTAATAAGGTCCCCCCTTAGCCTCCTCTTCTCCAAACTAAAGAGACCCAGCTCCCTCAGCCTTTCTTCATAAGGGAGGTACTCCACTCCCTTAATCATCTTTGTTGCCCTACACTGGACCCTCTCCAGCAGTTCCCTGCCCTTCTGGAACTGAGGGGCCCAGAACTGGACGCAATACTCCAGATGGGGTCTCACCAGGGCGGAGTAGAGGGGAAGGAGAACCTCTCTCTCGATCTACTAACCAAGTGAGCACAAACGCCATCAGCTGTTCCTTGGGATTCCATGAAGGCCTGTGGGACAGACAGTGTCTTGAGGTCACTTCACATTGGGAGTAACATCCCATGGGAAATCATCCACTGGGATCTTCTTCCTTGAACTGTGATCCCTGTGTCCGTTCCTCATGATGTGGGACATCTCAGATGAGTGCAGAGCAGGGGGACACACAACAGGGCTGTGTCCTTTGGGATGGGCAACAGGAGGCCAGAGGGACACTGTGACTCCTGCCTCTGTGTAAAAGGGACAGACTCTGTCTCTGAACATCCCTGCATGCATAAGGAGTCCATGAGGACAGTTCAGATGTGGATGCCTGACAAACCCTGACATTTGTGTATGTGATTCCAGGAACAAACCCCACTGGCCCCGGCAGATCAATCTCACGTGCTCCTGTCTGCTACATCATCCTTACCCATGATTCTGGATTGTGGTCTCAAATGTGCCAAAGCAATCAGGGACGTTCTGAGGTCTTTGAAAGAGGTAATTGTCAAACCTGTCTTCAAGAAGGGCAAGAATGAGAACTGTGAGAATTACAGGCTGGTCAGTCCGTCTCCTTCCCTGGGAAGGGAATGGGACAAGTCTTCCTGCAGCCAGTTACCAGTGGAATCCCTCAGGGACCAGCACTTGGGCCAACCCCCTGAATGATGTGATGCAGTGAACCTTCAGCTCCTTTGTGGATGGTGCAAAGCTGGGCAGAGGCCTTGGACAACCTCACTTGGTTCACCCCGCCCTGAGACAAGATGATGTTCAAACAAGAGTGACTCTGTGATTCAAGGAATCTTTCCCTTGGGAAGGTTTTGGAAGACAGAATAGGGGGAAGAACAAGAAAAAAAATATGAAAGAGGTAGAGGAGGAGACCTAAAAGGTGTCAAATAAACAGAGTAGTTCCTGTGAAGAATGTTTGTCTACTCAAATTGTTAGCAGGAAATCTATAATCAGCTCCCCAAATTTCCTGTTCTGCTCATTGACCCCCTGGGACTTAGAGCACATTTCTTTACATGAGATTCTGCACGGAAGTTTGTACCTGATTGTTACAGCTTCTTTGCTTGAATTATTTCATGTTTCCTTAGAGAACTAGATGTAAACAGGCACTGGGGAATTTTTAATAAGAGGAAACAAAAAAAGGAGGAAAAAAAAAGAAAACACAATAGAAATTAATGATGTTTCTCAGTTCTATGGTTAAATTAAGTAGTTTCCAGTGAGGTCCATTGCCATAATTGAAGAGTTGCCTGTAGGGAGTATGAGAGCAACTGCTGAAAGACTTTACCTGCCTGAAGCTCAAAGCAGAGTGAGAGCTGAGAGGCTCTGAATGAGCCAAGAGTGAGAGGTGAAGAACCTCTGGGGAGCGATGGAAAGTGCAAATGTCCCGACAGGCTTCTGAAGAGATTAGTTCAGACATGGTGAGCCGGATAAGGACAGGTAGAAACACCTAGATGTTCAGGGGGATTAAATACATGTAGTGATAGACAGAATTCTGGCATTACAAGTACAGAGAAAGGCCAATGTTTCATCTCCCACAGTCCATACACTTTCTGAAAATTCATGTTTTGGCAGGATAGAATTTCCACAGATATTTTATTGGAAATACTGAATTATTTAATCTGATGAAAAAGAGAGTGGGGGGTTTTTTGTTCTTGTTGTCATTGTTGTTGTTGGGTTGGGATTTTTTTCAGTTTTGGGGCGGGTGCTCAGATTTTCACACTGAGCTCCATGGTCTCACTACAAGCACCCAGTGCAAACCTCAAGGGGCTCCCACGCACCTGAGGTGTTTGCCTGGGACTGGCAGGTATCAGACCAGACTGACAGAGCCACGTCGCTTTCATCATTTACATCTGGTATTCAAGACTTGTGCACCTAATTAGATCAGTTTCGGGACTGTAGGTAAAGAGGCAGGTGGGTGAAGAGCACTTAGAAGATGCGATAGAAGAATTTTCTAGTTGATACCACAGAATCATAGAATCACTTCAGTTGGAAGAGACCGTCAGGAGCATTGAGCCCATCCACAACCTAAATCTAGCACTAAACCATGTCCCTAAGAACCTTGTCTCAATGCCTTTTAAACCCCTCCAGAGATGGCGACTCCACCACTGCCCTGGGCATCTGACATCCCTTTCCAGGAAGAATTGTTTTCCTACTATCCAATCTAAACCTCCCCTGGCATAACTTGGGGCCATTTCCTCTTGTCCTATCACTTGCTACTTGGGAGAAGAGACCAACACCCTCCATGCTCCAAGCTCCTTTCTGGTAGTTGAGGACAGCAATAAGGTCTCCCCTCAGCCTCCTGTTCTCCAGGCTGAACCCACCAGTTCCCTCACCTGCTCCTCATCACACTTGTGCTCCAGCCCCTCAGCAGCTCCGTCGCCTCCTCTGCACTCTCTCTAGTGCCTCAGTGTCCTTCTTATGATGAGGGGCCCAACACTAAACACAGGATTCAAGCTGCGGCCTCACCAGCGCTGAGAACAGTGGCACAATCACTTCTCTAGTCCTGCTGGCCACACTATTCACGATACAAGCCAGGACACTGGTGGCCTTTTTGGCCACCTGGGCACACACTGGCTCATGTTCAGCTGCTGTCGATCAACACCCCCAGACCCCTCTCCACCAGGCAATTTTCCAGCCCGTCTTCCCCGAGCCTGTAGCGCTGCCTGGGGTTGTTGTGACTGTTGCGGTTGAGACGGACAAACGACATGGACCAAGTTCTTCCAGGATGAAAGTAGTAGATGCCATTTATTGCCACAAGTGCATTTTTATACAGTTTTACCAATTCATGGGTCTCTTCACTATGGGTTACAAATTACAGCAGTAACATCTCATTGGCTATTTTTGCTCTCATCAATGTTACTCTTCTACTCCCTTCTCTCTCACGGGTACAACCTTAACATCTCCAGACACTCCTTTACTCCCATCTTTCTCATGGGTGGGCCTTAATATCTTCAAGGCTAATTTCTGTTCCCATGCGTCAGGGAATCCACGGACCCACCGTAGTCCCACAATTCCCCCTTTTTGTATTTGTGCTAAAAAAATTGCCTTCATTGTCCACTGCGGGGCCCTTTGCAGCAGAGAAATCATGCATGGCAACACTAGTAACACAACCACAGCAATCATCAAGACAATCAGTGCCATTTTCACTACTGATAACAACCACCCTGAAAGCCCCCAGCCACTGTACAATTTATTTAACCAATCCTATCCATCATCAACTTGTAACTTTTGTACCCCCTCTTTCAACAATTGTATACTTTATGAATCGACTCAGAATGATCTGACAAGTCCATACAGCACATACCACCAAAATCTTCACAGCCGTGCCCTTGAGCTAATAACAAAAAATCTATTGCAGCTCTATTCTGCAGTGTAGCATGTCTTACAGAATCTACATCTAACAAAAGTCCACTTAAAGCCTTAGAAGTTCTGTTAGTTGCTTACCTAGCACACATTCTAATTTTTCTAAAGTATTTAAAGCTTTCGCTGTGCCAACACCAGGTACAAGAGACCCTAAAACCTCTAACCCTGATCCCTAAAAATCTACATTATCATCACATATTGACTCATATACATGCAAAAAGTGTTTTTCTCGTCTTGCTCTTCTGTGATCTACTATCATGGATACGTTGGACATTAAGAGAGTTAATCATCCCAAAATACACAGTCCTCCAACAGCATTAGAAGGAATTCCTGGCCAGGCTCTGTCTCCACAGATCAAGAACACACCATGCAGGAGGTTTTGGGGTCGCTGTCTCACATTATCAACAACACCCCTTGGACTCTTCTGTGAGGCGTTACACCATCGAGTTTCATTTCTATAGTCACCAAGGGCAGCATTAACATTTTGCAGTTTATCCATTCATGTTCTTGTACATTGTTCTGACACTTCTCACAAACCAGGTTGATACAAGCGTCCATGGGCACAGATGCCAGCACTTCCAGTTCCTGTGGTTCGATATCTGCTTCCAGGAGGCAATTAATCCAAAGTGCCACGTTGGTATTATTACAGTTCGTTGCAATGCCTCTGCACCGACCGCTATTGTGAAACAGTCGTGTGACGCTGCTGTCGTCATCAAGGGGGATGCCAACCAAGCACGTGTGGAACGGGTTTTCCAGAGACGCCATAGCCAGGCATGCGGAGTCCTGGTCAGTCAGGTTGGCTGAAGGAATCCACATGTTAGTCTTGTCTGTGCAGGCATCCAAACTGCAGCAGCTGCAGCAATCATTGTCAGGAGGATCACACAGGTTTCACGTTTCGTGACAGCAACCATTGCGGCCCTTGACCTGTGAAGACACAAGCAGAGCCTCTCCCCCAGCTTATCAATGGATGTGGCCTTTTCCATTGACCATTAACTAGTGATTTGACCATAACTAACATAGATTCTTTCTGATTTAGCATGCTTTTGGGTCACACTTGCAAAGTGTTTCATCACAGGGCAAATTTGGGCTGCACCACTTAGATATAAGTGATTCATCACATCCAATGCTTTTGACAATTGGTTTTGTGGTGTTCTCCCTACTTCTCTCCCTTTTTTGTTTAAAAATGAAGAAAAAACAAAAACAAATAAACAGTTCAGAATCAGATATGTGCGTTGGACCTTGACTACGTACTCGGAATCACAAACCAAATTTAGAGGTTCCTCCTTAAAAAGCTTTAATAAAGCTGCGCCAAGTTCTGCTCATTGGGTTGAACCTTTGATAATTTGTACAGAATGATGCCAATTGTTATCTTCACGCCAGTCCACTACAGCTTTATGAGACTGCAAAGAACCACCAGCAAAACTGTGCGAGTGTGTAGGATTAGACCAGATGCACGTATGGCCTGTGACCTGACGTTAAAGACTTGCAGGTTCTGCAGCAATCTACATTTATGCATGCCAAGAGCTGTGCTGATAAGAAAATCAGCTTAGTGCAATTTACAAGGATGTAGATTGCAAATAAAAAATCAAAATTAAATTTCACGAATGGTACATATACGACAAAAGGATCATGGCCTATTGAGACTTAAATTCATTCCCTGCATTTCTTGATCAGAGTAACAATTGGTATATCAGTGTTAGCAATCTCATCATACTGTCCCACAATAGCCACAGGTTGTTTCTATGTTGTAGCTACAAACAGACAAATCTGCAAGTCCAATCGAATGCAGTCAGCCTGTAAGGTTGTCATGAATTTATTCCTCAAAGTCTCTAACACCATTTTTGTTGTCATATTTATTGGATATTGTTTTCCTTACTGGATCAAAGTCCTGTTTCAGTTCTATCAGTGTAGTGTTTGCTTTATCAAGACATTGGCTGTTAATACTGGTGGAAATACAGCATTCGGAATTTCCTTGGAGGTTTCTCACTTGCACAAGCAGATCTGCACCATCCAAACAGCTTCTTGTAGGCCATGCAACTAAACAGAATTCTCAGAAAACGTTATTGGAGCTTACAATTTACTTAACAAATCTTGACCCGAGAGAGGTAGAGGGCTTCCTGGCAACTACAAGAATTCTTATGGTAAAACTTTGTTCCAAATTTAGCATTCTATTGGTCTCAAAAAGTGGCCTTTCTTTCATTCTCTTCCATGACCTCAAAAACTAGCACGGTGAATTTACTAAAAAGTCTCTTACAACCAGTTACCACAGAATAAGTCTATTAAAAAAAAAAATGGTTTAATTTCCCAGCTTCGTTAGAACTCTGGTCTATGTGCATGGGGTGTCTGCAGCCTGTGGGGAAACAGCCACAGGCCTGGGACAGTGCAGGATGGACTGTGGTGGAGATGGCCAAGGGTGACACTGGATGTCCCTGCAAGAGCCAAGGTCTTTGTCCCCTTGGCTATGGCTGATGTCCCTGACAGCCAGGCCTAAGAGGAGACACATGGTTGTCATGGCCATGGCTCCCCATTGCCTCCTTGCACCCCCCATGCAGGCCAGGAGGTGTCACACCATTGTCCTGCACTGGGCATCACACTCCACAGATCCGCAGGAAGAGCCCTGAGACACACGTGAGGGACAGGATCTCCCTTCCCAGGGGCAGGGGCTCAAGGCTTGGCCATTGTCCTTCATCAAACAAACCAAGGGCTTTCTCAGCATCAGAGCTGCTGCACTTTGCCTTTGCCTGATGCAATTGCTGCCTCCAATTATCTGCTCTAACGAGTCCCTGGGGAGGCTTTGTCAGTAACAGCCCTCAGTGAGGCCATTAATGCTTCAAGGTACTTTGGAGTTTGCTTCTGACTTGGACTTCTTGAGCGGATTCTTCAGTCTGTCCTTGGTATCTGAGGTTCATGGTCTCAGCACCAAATACACCATGGGGCTCATTAAAACACAGAAAGCCCTAACGAGCAATGTTTCTTTCTCTAATTTTCTTTAGATCTTCAAGAATTGTAGAACTAACTGGAGAGGTTTCAATGGGACACTTGCTGATGAAGATTTCAAAGATTTCATAAAGGAGGGTTTTTTCTTTCAAGGGTATTTTCTATAATTTTCCAGTGTATAGAAGTGACAGAAGTATTCTACACTGGACACTGATCCAGAAGGTCTCCTGAAGACATCTGGACAGGCAGGAGAACAGTCCCTTGAGGCTGGACACTGTATGGACAACCTGGCTCCTCACCCCCCACCCCCAGTCTGCCAGTTCCCTCACTGGCCACCAGAGATTGCATCACTTTTCCTACATCAGACTTCTCCATGAGCTCTGCAGGAGATGCTGCAGCTCCTGTGCACCAGCTCCACCTGCTCTCCTGTGCAAACACTGCACAGTTCAATAAACAGCAAAACACTTTCCTCAGCTGTGTGTGTAAGCTGGATCTGATGAGGTCCACCATCCACAAGGGACATCCACACAAGAACTGGTTTAGACAGAGAGATAGGAGAGGATAGAAATAAACACAATGAACATTTGACTGCCATGTTAATTAGAGCTCTGAAGAATGGGGCAAGTTTGTAACTCCCTGAAGCTCAAAGCAGAAACCAGACAGTTGAGAGGCCACTGAATGACCAAAGAGCAAGTGGAGGAGAAATCTGAGAGCACTGGGAAGGGCAAACGTCCAGACAGTGCTGGAAAGTTGTCCTTGGACAGGGACATTTAATCAGGAGAGGTGGGAACTCCTGAATGACGAGGGAGATGAAATCATAGAGTGTTGGCAATAGAAGTACAGGGGAAGACCAATATTTCTTCTCCTATCCTTAGTACACTTCCAGACAGACATCAGTCATCAGCTGTCTCACCATAAACAGCCAGTGCCATTTTAGGGGCCCCATTGTACCTGAGGTGCTGGCCTGGGATTGGCATCTATCACACAGGACCTGGGGAGACCAGAGCACCTTGCAGTGCAGGTGGAACCTGGGCAGGGGTTCCCGGGGTATCTACACTGGCACCAGTCTCTGCCCCATCTCCTGGATGGGCCTGGGCCCTGCCCTGCAGAGAGCGGCTCTCCTGGATGGAGTCCTCAGGCCTGGGTCAGAGCTCATCATGCTCCAGGCACAACTACTGAGCACAACCATGCTGTGCTGTGCTGCTCTATTCTGTGCACTCACAAGGAGTCCAATAAAGCTGTGACTGTTCAACTGAAATGCCCGAGGGGTTTTAGATCCAAAAACAATTTCAGGGACACATACACAAAGGATACAACTGGAAACAGAATTTTATTTTATTTTTTTATCTATATTTATATTTATATTTTTTTTATTAAAATTACAAATTTTAATTGAAGAAGGAGAAAGAGGAGAGCTGGCTCCTGTTGCAAACCTGCCCTGGGAGAAAGAACCCGAGAAAGCCAGGGCACGAGTGGTGCCTTGGAGGGCAAGAGCAGTGGGCATGAACTGAACCAAAAGGGCCCAGAGGGGCTCTGACAGGTGGTCATGCTCAATGCTGCAGAGGAAAGGCAAAAAAAAACCCGGGGACCAGGGCCAGTCTGCCCCGGGGGAAAATTCCTTCCTGACCCCAACACTGGCGATCGCCTGTTCCCTGGGCATTTGAGCAAGACCTGGCTCCTCAGCCCACAGGCTGGTCATGCCTCCCAGAAGACCACAGAATAATAGAATGATAGGATGATGATCTCTTCTTCTCTTCTCTTCTCTTCCTCTTCTCTTCTTCTCTTCTCTTCTCCTTCTCTTCTCTTCTCTTCTCTTCTCTTCTCTTCTCTTCTCTTCTCTTCTCTTCTCTCTTCTCTTCTTCTCTCCTCTTCTCTCCTCTTCTCTTCTTCTTCTCTTCTCCTCTCCTCCCTCTCCTCTCATCTCCCTCTCCTCTCCTCTCCTCTCCTCTCCTCTCCTCTCCTCTCCTCTCCTCTCCTCTCCTCTTCTTCCTCTTTCTTCTCCTCTTTCTTCACCTCTTCCCTCTCCCTCTCACTCTTCTCTCTCCCTCTTTTCTTTCCCCCTCCTTTCACTAGCGGTACATGCTGAGGAAATCCCTGACAAACACTTGGAACCTTGCCCAGCTTAGCCATTCGCTCCATCACCTTGTGCGAAGGACACATGTACCTTCTGGTAGCCGTGAGAGCACCGGAGCCCCTTCAAACCACTCTGCATTCCACTTCCTACAGCTGCTTACCCTGGCTCCCCAGTCCATGAGGACGGTGAGCTCTGCAGTGCTCCTCAAGAAGGCATTCCCTTAATTTTGCTACTGCTATCCAGCTGAAAAGGATGTTCATCCATCAGATGAACTTGGAACATGGCCCTGCTGGGAGATGGCCTTGCAGCGGAGAAACTCCAGCTGCCTCATCCAGGTCTTCCTCCTTCAGCCCCTGTCAAGGGATTCCACCGGCTCCTCAAGGACTTCCTCTCCAATGTCTTCAGGCTGTCTCCAGGCCAGCTCTGGCAGCAGACACAGGAGGCTGCTCCCTTTTATACTGTCCCGGGGCATTGTGAGCTCAGCATTGCTGGCTGGTCACACTGTGACACAGAGGTGACATGGGCCCCCAGTGTCCCACCCCGTCTGCTGCCCATGCACCCAGCACTCCTTGGAGGAAGGACTTTGGGGTGTTGCTGGCCCCGAGGCTGCCTCCAGCCCAGCTCTGGCAGCAGACACGGGACGCTGCTCCCTGTTATACTGCCCCGGGTCATTGTGACCTCAGCATTGCCCGGTGGTCACATTGTGACATGGAGGTGACATGGGCCCCCAGTGTCCCACCCCACCCACTGCCCATGCGCCCAGCACTCTTTGGAGGAAGGACTTTGTGGTGCTGCTGGCCCCGAGGCTGTCCTTGTGCCCAGGAGGCCCAGGGGCTGTCCCTGCTCTTGGTGGTCACGCACTGGGCATGGCTGAAACCGCCTGGGCATGGCGATGCCATGAAATTACTGAGGAGGTTATTCAGATACAAAGGAACTTCTCTTTTCCTTTAAAGTTACTAAAAGAAACTATGAAAAACAATCCCCTAGTACATGATGGTAATGAATTGCTCTGCGAAAGTGCTGCCATGGGTGCAGGAACCTGCCAGCCTACGTCTATTCCATTAAAGAATCTCAACATTTCGGTGCCGGCTCCATGTGTTTGGCATGTGGCCTCTCTCACCTCCTAGATGTCCAGGCAGGAAAACATTTGGGGGAGCAGGTCTCAGCTAAACCCCAGGGCACCTGCTATGGAAAGCATAGGTGTGAAAGCATAGGCATAGCCTCTGGGCTCACGCACGAGGTTTTGTGGGCTGGCAAATGGCTGCCTGACAGCTCAGACATGGGAATTATCCCTCATTCAAGCACTCGGGGTAATGCAAGGTGGTGCCGTGTTGGAAGAGCTTCATTAACTGCAGAAGAGTAAAGACATGCCCACGGGCAGATCCTCTGCTGCAAAGGGTCTTCACATCCTTTGGTCTCACTGTGAACCTGTGCCCTCACATTCTGGATTTGTAACTCTAATTAGACTTAGCTTAATTCTCCCTAGAAACAAAGTAATAACCTACCCAGTCTACTCAGCAGCCAGTTCCACTGTCCTAAAAGTCCCCAGGCAGATGAATCTCCAAAACCAGAACATGGGCGGCTGCTCATCCTGTTTGTTATTTTTCTACCACATGCCATTTATTGAGTGTTATTGACAACAAGGACATTTTTGCCCCCAGCAGTGGGAACAGAAGCAGGAGAACAGTGTGAACCTTACAAATCCTCTTACCAAATTGCTGCCAAACTGATTCCCAATTTACATTCTCACTTAGTGATGTCCAGAGTTGACTAATTCCTAACCAAAATTGAGATGGTGTGGTCAGTTCTTGCAATACTATCATGCATCGGGACATAACTTGTGATTTCCCTCCAGTTCGTATCATTACAAAACTAAGCACCTCTGTTTTCCTTACAAATGTGTTGCTTCCATGCTCACCAAGAGAACTTGCAAGTGTAACACTTTAATTTTTTTAAGTGAGTGGGAAAATGAAAACCAACTGCATTTCTTATATGTCTTGTTTTTAACTTCAGGGTGATGATTTTTTAAGCTCCTCCTTTAGTGCGTTCACTAATGACAGATATGTACTCACCTTGATGTGCTGATCAGGTGCTGGAAAAAATTTGCAGAAATAGAACAAAACTTGGGGTTACACCCTTGTCGAGGGTTAAGATTGCGGGGTGACAATAAAACCCTGGCAGATGTATTGTTAACCTCCTCTCCCCCACACTTCCCCCGTTTTGCCCCTCCCTCTCCCCCCTTCCCACTAAGGACAGGCGATCGGGAGGGAAAGAAGGACAGAGAGAAGAGAGTTGGAACAATTAAAGATGTTTTACTAATGCTACTAATAGGAATAGAGAAAATAATACAAAATATACAAAACCAATCTTGAAAGTCTCAGCAACTGCAGAGCCGGCACCCAAAGTCCTGGATTAGACTCTGCAACCAAGCGGAGCTGGATTCAGTCTCTCACTAGGCCTCAGTTCTCAGGGATGGCCAGTAAGATCCTCTCCTAAGGTCGGCCATAAGCAGAAGGGACGAAAGGGGCGAGATCCTCGTGATCTCCCACTTTTATATGAAGTATTCACGTGAATGGAATGTTATACACAGTTGGTCAGTTTCTTAGTCACTTGTTTCTCGTCGCCCCTCTCGCGAGATGTCCATCCATGCTTATCAATATGTTTGCATTCCATTGCTAGGTTTACCAAAACATGTGCCTGGTTCTCCAGGAAATGCAGTTAATATGAAGACTTTAGCTGACAGGCAAAATTCACTGAAAGAGAAACTTGTTTTTAACAAAACCAGGACATTCCACCCCTTATAATATGCCATTCACTGAATACTTAAACCTTATCAATACAATCTATCAACACAATCTAATTAATCACTACTACTATATATATATATATATACATATATACACAGGAGTAATTAATCAGTGGACCATCCTTTAAAAAGTTCATTAAGTTCATTTTGTCACGACAGTCTCCCAGGGCAGGAAAAGTGGTGCAAGTGCATCTCATGACCACTGTTTGTGGGTTAAAGACATCAACTTCGAGGAATTTGTTAGGCGCCACTCGAAGAAGCTAGCTCTGGTTTCATCATCACTGTCTTGATCTGAAAAACACTTATTAAATACTGTTAGTACGGCAATTCACATCATGCAGTTCAGTATTGAATGTTTTCACCTAAACTCAAGTCCCCTTGAGGTACACACCGAACTTCTCCATCCTTAAGCATCACCCACCAGGTGCTGCCAGGTCCCTGGGCAAAAACAATCCCACGAATGGGCTTGCCTTTGCCTGAGGCAGGAGTAACCCAGACTGCCTTTCCTAACAAATTTTTCATGTGTACTACAGGGACTTTATCTCCTTCTACAGTCTGTAGAATTTCTGATTGGGCAGGCCCGGCTCGATTGGTTGATCCCCTGGTGTTGACCAGCCAAGTGGCTTTTGCTAAATGTGAATCCCAGTTTTTAAAGGTTCCACCACCAAGTGCCTTTAGTGTAGTTTTAGCAAACCATTGTACCTTTCAATTTTCCCAGAGGCTGGTGCATGATATGGAATATGATATACCCACTCAATACCATGTTCTTTGGCCCAATTGTCTATAAGATTGTTTTTGAAATGAGTACCATTGTCTGATTCAATTCTTTCTGGCGTACCATGTCGCCAAAGGACTTGCTTTTCAAGGCCCAAGATAGTATTTCGGGCTGTAGCATGAGGTACGGCATATGTTTCCAACCATCCAGTGGTTGCTTCCACCATTGTAAGTACATAACGCTTACCTTGACGTGTTTGTGGAAGTGTAATATAATCAATCTGCCAAGCCTCTCCATACTTATACTTTAACCATCGCCCCCCCATACCATACAGGCTTTAACCGTTTCGCTTGTTTGATTTCGGCGCAAGTTTCACATTCATGAATAACCTGTGAAATAGTGTCCATAGTTAAATCCACCCCTCGATCGCGAGCCCATTTATATGTCGCATCTCTACCTTGATGCCCTGAAGCATCATGGGCCCACCGAGCCAGGAAAAGTTCACCTTTATGTTGCCAGTCCAAGTCCACCTCAGCTACTTTAATCTTAGCAGCTTGATCCGCTTGTTGGTTGTTTAGATGTTCCTCGGTGGCTCGACTTTTAGGCACATGAGCATCTACATGACGAATTTTCACAGGCAGGCTCTCTAGCCGAGCAGCAATGTCTTGCCACAGTGTGGCAGCCCAAATGGGTTTACCTCTGCGCTGCCAGTTGCTTTTCTTCCATTGCTGTAGCCACCCCCACAAGGCATTTGCTACCATCCATGAGTCAGTATAGAGATAAAGTATTGGCCACTTCTCTCGTTCAGCAATGTCCAAAGCCAGCTGGATGGCTTTTACTTCTGCAAATTGACTCGATTCACCTTGTCCTTCAGTGGCTTCTGTAACTTGTCGTGTGGGACTCCACACAGCAGCTTTCCACCTTCGATGTTTTCCTACAAGACGACAGGATCCGTCTGTGAACAGTGCATACTGCTTATCAGTCTCTGAAAGTGTATTATACGGTGGTGCTTCTTCAGCACGTTTTACCTCCTCCTCATCTGGAGACATCCCAAAGTCTTTGCTTTCTGGCCAATCTGTAATCACTTCTAAGATCCCTGGGCGATTGGGATTTCCAATTCGAGCTCGTTGCGTGATCAGTGCAATCCATTTACTCCACATAACTTCGGTTGCATGATGTGGAGAGGGAACCGTCCCTTTGAACATCCAGCTCAGCACCGGCAGTCGAGGTGCCAGGAGGAGCTGTGCTTCAGTACCGATCACTTCTGAAGCAGCTCGAACTCCTTCGTATGCTGCTAGTATCTCTTTTTCAGTTGGAGTATAGTTGGCCTCAGATCCTTTGTATCCTCGACTCCAAAAACCTAAGGGTCGACCTCGGGTTTCTCCTGGTGCTTTCTGCCAGAGGCTCCAGGTAAGTCCATTATCTCCGGCTGCGGTGTAGAGCACATTTTTAACATCTAGTCCAGTCCGAACTGGTCCAAGGGCCACCGCATGAGTTATCTCACGCTTAATTTGTTCAAAGGCTTGTCGTTGTTCAGGGCCCCACTCAAATTGGTTCTTTTTACGAGTCACTCGATAGAGAGGGCTCACAATGTGGCTGTAGTCAGGAATATGCATTCTCCAAAAACCTACAACGCCCAAGAAAGTCTGTGTCTCCTTTTTATTAGTAGGTGGAGACATTGCTGCAATTTTGTTGATCACATCCATTGGGATCTGACGACGGCCATCTTGCCATTTTATTCCTAAAAACTGGATCTCTCGTGCAGGTCCCTTGACCTTGCTTCGTTTTATGGCAAAACCAGCATCCAAAGAATCTGAATTATTCTCTCACCTTTCTCGAAGACTTCTTTCGCTGTGTCGCCCCATACGATGATGTCATCAATATATTGCAAGTGTTCTGGAGCTTTACCTTGCTCCAGCGTGGTTTGGATCAGTCCATGGCAGATGGTAGGACTGTGTTTCCACCCCTGGGGCAAGCGATTCCACGTGTACTGGATGCCTCTCCAGGTGAAAGCAAACTGCGGCCTGCACTCTGCTGCTACAGGAATAGAGAAAAATGCATTAGCAATGTCAATTGTAGCATACCACTTAGCTGCCTTTGACTCCAGTTCAAATTGCAGTTCTAGCATGTCAGGCACAGCAGCACTCAGTGGTGGTGTAACTTCATTCAGGCCACGATAGTCCACAGTTAGTCTCCACTCATCACTAGACTTACGCACTGGCCAGATTGGGCTGTTAAAAGGTGAGTGAGTCTTACTGATCACACCCTGGCTTTCCAATTGATGGATCAACTTCTGGATAGGAATCAAAGAGTCTCGATTGGTGCGATATTGCCGGCGATGCACCGTCGTGGTAGCAACTGGCACCTGCTGATCATCAACCATCAGCAATCCTACAACAGAAGGATCATCTGAAAGACCAGGCAAATCAGACAGCTGTTCAATTTTCTCAGTGTCCACAGCTGCTATACCAAATGCCCACCTATACCCTTTTGGGTCCTTAAAATACCCTCTCCTGAGGTAGTCTATGCCAAGGATGCACGGAGCATCTGGACCAGTCACAATGGGATGCTTTTGCCAGTTTTTTCCAGTTAGGCTCATTTCAGCCTCTACAACAGTCAGTTCCTGGGATCCCCCAGTCACTCCAAAAATATTGATGGATTGCGTTCCTTTATAATTAGAAGGAATTATTGTGCACTGTGCACCAGTGTCCACTAAAGCTTTGTACTCCTGGGGGTGTGTTGTACCAGGCCATCGTATTTGTACAGTCCAATAAACTCTGTTATCCCTTTCCTCCACCTGGTTGGAGGCAGGGCACCTCTAATTTCTGTTTTGCACAGTCTCTGGGTGTGAATTAGAGGTTCCTTCAAGAGCATCAGAATCTCTTCTGCTCCTTTTGTAAACTGGAGCAGCCACCTTTCTAGGAGTTTTTCCTTTGATCTCACGTACTCGTTCTTGAAGTTCTGAGGTAGGTCTTCCATGCCACTTATTCATGTTTTCTCCCTGCTCATGTAGGAAGAACCACAGTGAACCTCTTTTTGTGGGCTGCCTCTGTCCTCTCTCTCGGGACTGGAAACGCCTTTTCCTAATAGCTGAAACATAGGTTTGTGCAGGTCGTGAATGGTATGTGTCTTCTCTGAGTTCTTTGATTTCTTGCAATAGCTTTTCAAACCGGTCATCAGATTTTTCACACAGTTTCTCTACAGCGGAAACACAAGCCCGTAGAGAACCAGCAAGGCTGTCCTCAAAGTCCCGGAGCTGCTCAATCACTTCAGTAATTTCTTGTGCACCTCGTGATGACCAGACCATTCCTGCCAATGACTTAGCATATGCAGGTGGTGCACTTTGTACAAATCTGCGCCACAGAGGTCGTGTACAATTGATTCTATCTGGGTCTGTCCCCTCTTGGCTGTTTGGTTCAAATAGATGATCTCTCGCACAGCTAATTCTCTCAGGAACTGAATACCTCTCTCCATAGTATTCCATTTCCCTAACTTGGATATACAGTCTTCCTTGTAGGGAAATCTTATTTTCATAGCTGCCAGGAGTCGGGCCCAGAGAGTAGTGGCATTAGACTCTCTTGAAATTGCCCTATCAATGGTAGAATCTCTTGACAGAGATCCCAGCTGCCTGGCTTCACCACCTTCCAATTCAATTGTTCCTGCCCCATTGTCCCAGCATCGGAGCAGCCAGGTTAAAATATTCTCTCCTTCACGACGACTAAAGTCTTTTCGCAGATCTCTCAGCTCACCTGGAGAGAAGGACCGAGTGGTGGTCACTTCATCTCCTCCCTGTCCTGATGATGATGGCCCTTGGGTTGATGTTGGCCCTGTGCCATCATCTGCTGCACGGGCAGTCTTTCTAGTGACTTTCTTACAACCGGCAACTGATGCTGATATGGGTTTACCATCATTTGATTCATTTCCAGAGTCTGAATGACTGTCACAGTGGTTACTGTGGTTACAGCAGCAACAGTGCCCAGTGTGTGAAGAAAGGGGGGCTGCCTTTGGCGCTGGAGAAGTACCGTTATCAGCAATGGCCTTGACAGAACTCTGTGTAGGAGATGTACCTTCAGCCTCTGAAACCGCCGTTGGCGGGGGGGGCAGTGGCAGCAGCTGCAGCCTTTGCTGTTTTGCTCTTTCTCGAGTGGCCAGGAGAGCTTTTTGCTAAAGCTTCTGAAGACGCACCGCAATTCTCAGGACAACAAAGAGACGCAAACCTCCTGTTGAACGCCATTTCTCTTAACAGAAGCACAAACTGACACACATTCAGCAAACCAGATAACACCATCACAGTTCTATCAAAACTCCAAGGATATTCAAAATTCTCTAAAACATTTGCAAACTCTCCTAGCGAAAAAATGAAGGTATTGTTAGTCAGCCTTTCTAAAGATTCGCTTGACCAATTAGCAAACACAGAGCCGTTCTGCTCTTTAATCTCTCCTGGAGGCATTTCAAGGTAAAGCAGAAGCGAGTAGAAATTCATTAGCGGCTGCAGTACAATGAAATAAACCAGTGACAAACCACACAGTATCATCATGATCATTGTCCAGTTCCTTGTTGTTATATAATGAATACTTCGATTTAAAAAGAAAGCCCAACACAGATATGGAATCAGTGAGCACAATGTAGAAAACAACTGATACAACTTATGCCATAACATCTCTAAATCAATGTAATTCACTTTGCCTTAATACCACTAAATAATGTCCAAAGCAAACAGACGCGCGAATATCACAACTCTATGAGTTGGCACCGTGCCAAGAAAACTGAAAGGTACGTCAGAGCAGCAGAAAAGCCAAAAATCTTCAAATTTACCCCTTTCTCTTGCCCCACGTTGGGCGCCAATTATCTGTCGAGGGTTAAGATTGCGGGGTGACAATAAAACCCTGGCAGATGTATTGTTAACCTCCTCTCCCCCACACTTCCCCCGTTTTGCCCCTCCCTCTCCCCCCTTCCCACTAAGGACAGGCGATCGGGAGGGAAAGAAGGACAGAGAGAAGAGAGTTGGAACAATTAAAGATGTTTTACTAATGCTACTAATAGGAATAGAGAAAATAATACAAAATATACAAAACCAATCTTGAAAGTCTCAGCAACTGCAGAGCCGGCACCCAAAGTCCTGGATTAGACTCTGCAACCAAGCGGAGCTGGATTCAGTCTCTCACTAGGCCTCAGTTCTCAGGGATGGCCAGTAAGATCCTCTCCTAAGGTCGGCCATAAGCAGAAGGGACGAAAGGGGCGAGATCCTCGTGATCTCCCACTTTTATATGAAGTATTCACGTGAATGGAATGTTATACACAGTTGGTCAGTTTCTTAGTCACTTGTTTCTCGTCGCCCCTCTCGCGAGATGTCCATCCATGCTTATCAATATGTTTGCATTCCATTGCTAGGTTTACCAAAACATGTGCCTGGTTCTCCAGGAAAATGCAGTTAATATGAAGACTTTAGCTGACAGGCAAAATTCACTGAAAGAGAAACTTGTTTTTAACAAAACCAGGACAACCCTCTGCTGTGTCTGACTGCAAAGTTTCCTTTTTTTCCAATGACAACTGCCCTGTGCTTGCACTAGATCTGACTTTTAATATACCTATTTTCCCCTCCCCAGGCAAAAGGAGGAGATTAACCCACTTCCCTCTGAGCAGGCTGGTTTAGAGCTTCAACAACCCCTCAGCTGGGCTGTTCAGGGGACGCCCCAGCCAGGATTCACCACCCTCTGTGAAGAGGAGATTTGCACTTGCTAAGTGCCTCTCACAAGCAAGCAAATCACTTTCTCTAGGAACTTTCTATAGATCAAAACACTTGAGGTGAGTCCTGAGAACATAAGACACAAAGCAAGACAAAGCACCTGGGCTAATCCTGACGAGCAAGAGTTGCTCTCCACTGAGTAGTCTCTTCTGTCTTCGAGCAAAGAAAAACCCTACATAATATCAGCCTCATCCTAGACACTGGCAAACACTTTGCCAATCAAACCATGCTTCTGTAGATCCTTTCAGCATTTCTTCCACCAATAATGCAATTTCTGTCAGGTAACTTGCTTATGCAGACTATGCACAGGGTTGCCTGGGGCTTTCCATACTGAGCAAACAAAAGGACATTCCTATTTCCATTTCCAGCAGCTGTACAGACTCATGACAACGATCAAAATGTTCACAAGTTAAATTGTCAGTTTTGAGATGTGAAAGACCTGCCTGGTTTAGATTTTTGTGGGGTTTTTGAGGGTGTATCATATTTTCATAACACCCCCCCCCCCACCCCACCTCAACTGACCCAGTTGCGGGTGGAAATGAATCTGTGAATCTGATCCCAGATGTAACACACTGGATCTCCGGAAAACAAGGAGACCTAAGTTACGGTCAGTAAGGGAGAAGGGGAGGGGGAGGGTAATTCAAATTGTAATGGCTAGGAAGAGGGCTAGGATAGGGGTTATGATAAAAAGAATTGGAGAGGAGGTAGATGGGCGGATAGGCCCTTTAATGAATAGTTACACCATCTGCCACTGGTTGGAGAAGTCCGAAAGGCCCTACAATGTTTGGGCCTTTTCGAGCTTGTATATAGCTTAGGACTTTCCGTTCTACTAGTGTTAAGAATGCTACGGCGATTAGGATTGGTACTGCATATGATAGTGATGTGATAAGGTAGGCTGTGATCATGGAGGATAGTGAGCTAGGGAGAGGACTTGAACCTCTGGGTAAAGGGCTTAAGCCTTTTGCATTTACCGAACTCTGCCACGCTAGCGATCCTTTTCTAGGATTGGGTGTCGTGTGGGATCTCTTTGTAATTTAGTTGAGTTCATTACTTAGGGAGGGGGCGTGCGTTGAAGCATTGGCCTCACTTTTCCTGTCCTTTTGTACTAGGAAAAGTTCAACATAGATAGAAACCGACCTGGATTACTCTGGTCTGAACTCAGATCACATAGGACTATTAATCATTGAACAAACGAACCCTTAATAGCGGCTGCACCATTAGGATGTCCTGATCCAACATCGAGGTCGTAAACCTCCTCGTTGATATGGGCTCTTGGAGGAGATTGCGCTGTTATCCCTGGGGTAGCTTGGTCCATTGGTCAATTATATTGGGTCTGGTTACTGTTAGTACGTTGAGGCATTGCTCTTAGTTAAGAGGTGGTGGTCTTGTTTTTGGAGGGTTTGTTTTTCTCCAAGGTCGCCCCAACCGAAAAATGCGAGCCAGCATCTTGTTAGCGGTGAGCCTAGTGGGTTAAGTTTTGTTACGGAGTGGCTGCTGATTTTTAAGTTCCACAGGGTCTTCTCGTCTTATGTATTCATTCCCGCTTTTGCACAGGAAGACCAATTTCACTGATTATCTGTAAGAGACAGTTAAGACCTCGTTTAGCCATTCATACAAGTCTCGATTTATGACAATTGATTGCGCTACCTTCGCACGGTTAGGATACCGCAGCTGTCGAACATAGAGTCACTGGGCAGGCATCACCTTCAATACTTGGTTCGGCTGAAGGCTATGTTTTTGGTAAACAGTCGGGCCTTGAGATTTGCCTGGTTCCTTTTACAGATTTTAATCTTTCTAGTAGGCGTTCCTGGGTCGGGGTAACAGAGAGTGAAATACGTAAATCTTGTTGTAGTAGGAATATTAGTTATCTGTTAATAATGCGTGGATGTAAGTTTGCGCTTGAGAGGGGTTCTACCCTAGTTACTCATTTTAGCATTAACTCTCCTATGGATATAGGTTGACCTGTTAGTGAGAAGGGAGTCATACGGGTTTAGGATTTTTGTAGAAATGGAGCTTTGACTCACTCTTTGTTGGTGGCTGCTTAAAGGCCCACAATTGTTATGTACAAGGTTGTTAATTATCCGCTAGGGAAGGTTGTACCCTTTTTTAAAGGAGCTGTACCCCCTTTAAATTACTCTTGATAATCTTCATTGGGGTGGCTGAGGGTTCCTGGAGGAGATATCAAGGTTGAACTTAGATTCATTTTACAGGTAACCAGCTATAACCCAGCTCTATTGGCTTTTCACCTCTACTAGCAAGTCATCCCACTCTTTTGCAACAGAGACAGGTTCGCTCAGGGATAGCTGCTTACAAGTAGCTCACTTAGGTTTCGGGGTGGCAAGCTTAAGTCTGCGTTGCTTGGTTGTTCTGGCTAGATCATGATGCAAGAGGTACAAGGGTTTATCTTTGCTGTTTATTGCTTGGCTTGTTCACTGTTATTTCATCTTTCCCTTACGGTACGGATCTCTATAGCGCCTAATGACCTTTCTATCACCTATACTGAGTTGGAAGAATGTTTTAGTTTAAAGATTTAGTAGATTTTTTTATGCATGTCTGGTTGTGGGGGATTGGGCTAGAGTTGGCTTCAAGACGACCTGATGTGTGGCAGGCATCTTTCAGGTGTAAGCTGAATGCTTTCATATTATAGCTATGTCTTGGTGTGCTAAGTGCGCCTTCCGGTACACTTACCTTGTTACGACTTACCTCATCTTTAGCAAGTGGGCGTATTATTTATTGATAGTTTAGAGCTTGTGAGGAGGGTGACGGGCGGTATGTACGTGCCTCAGAGCCAGCTTAAAGGGGGCTTATGTTATCCCGCTTTACTGCTAAATCTGCCTTCTAGGGGCTGTTTCATGCCCGCTTTCGTGAGATTTTCTAAGCTAGAAAATGTAGCCCATTTCTTCCACTTCATAGGCTATACCTTGACCTGTCTTGTTAGCGGGGTTAGGGCGATTGTGCTCACTGTGGCACTCTCAGAAGAGGTGAACTGGCGACGGCGGTATGTAGGCTGTTTTTGGCAAGAAGTGGTTGGGTGTATCGTGGGTTATTGATTATAGAACAGGCTCCTCTAGGTGGGTTTGGGGCACCGCCAGGTCCTTAGAGTTTTAAGTGTTTGTGCTCGTAGTTCTCAGGTGGATGCTTTGGTTGTATAGACCATCAAGATTTAGGGCCAGGCATAGTGGGGTATCTGATCCCGGTTTGTGCCCTGGCTTTCGTGGAGTTTAGTAAGTCATACGAATTAGGGCCATCTTTAGGGTGGTTTTAAGTGTATCTTAAGCTTATGACAGCTCAGCTACATTTTGACCTTAATTAATGTGGTAAGCATGAGTCCACTCTTTACGCCGCGAACGATTAGTTTGGGTCTCTTGTGTGACCGTGGTGGCTGGCACAAGATTTACCAACCCTGAGTTGCTATAACTAAGTCAAGTTTACACTTATTGCTTAATGTTAATTACTGCTGAGTACCCGTGGGGGTGTGGCTAAGCAAGGTGTCTTGGGCTGCTATGGGCGGGCCTGATGCCAGCTCCTTTTGCCTACGGTGTAGGAGTCAAGGGCATTTACATTGGGGCGCAGATACTTGCATGTATATGTCTAGCGAGAACTAATGGTAAGGTTAGGACTAAGTCTTTTGTTCCTGGGTGGGTGTGGGGCCATCTTGGCATCTTCAGTGCCATGCTTTAATTGTAAGCTACAGAGACGTTTTGTTTGTTTGTTTGTTTGTTTGTTTGTGTTTGTTGCTCACTGGTTGTCTGTGTAGCTTAAAATTGGCTAGTGCTTGGGGCGAAGGTTGATGTGTGTATGGATGATAGAAAGTGCGGCTTAAGCTGGTTAGTGCTTGGGGTGAAGGTTGATGTGTGTATGGATGATAGAAAGTGCGGCTTAAATTGGTTAGTGCTTGGGGCGAAGTTGATGTGTGTATGGATGATAGAAAGTGCGGGTTAAATTGGTTAGTGCTTGGGGCAAAGCTGATGTATGGGGATGGTAAAAAGTGCGGCTTAAAATTGGTTAGTATTGAATGCAAAGAAAGGTGGAAAAATAAACAAGAAAAGAATGAAAAAGTTGGATGAATTATTAATGGTTTATCAGAGGATTAGCATACACATGTATGAAATATGTTGATGAATTATTAATGTAACTCCAGTGCCAATAAGAGAAAGAAATTATTGAAATATACAACACGATAGGCTAATGTTTTGGGCATTTAGTTGAAAATTAGCCGTGTTGTTTAGAAAGTTAGAGGAAGTAAATGGGGTAGATTGATGGAAATTTATGTCTTGCGAGCATTCACTGAAGTGCAACATTGTAGGGACTTGTGGACACACCATAACCAGATGGTTAGGAGGGTGCATCGCGTGGGGGAGGCTCTATATGTCCTTAATCCATTACATCCAGCCGAGTTATGGAAGACAAAGTGCATCAGTGTCAAGGTGATACCGGTTATCTTTAAGCCGTAACGCCAATAGTGCCTGAGGTCGAGATTAGTTGATAACGCATAATTTAGGTGCAGGATATAAACCAATTCACCCGCCGCACTTGAGGGGCGATCTGCGGGAGAGAGAGAGAAAAGAGAACCAAAGGTGCCAAGGTAGGGGAATGCCGCGATCACGGACTGAAATGGTGAGGTATGACCCCGGCCAGATGTATCTGTGAAGAGCAAGTTCATGGGATTTGGCAAGTTATGGCCCTGACATAGGAACCAGAGGCGCAAAAGAGCAAGTCGTGCTAGGGTGTAGGGGGGAAGAATGGGCCTGAGGCTAGTCGTGATGGATACTTCTCGTGTCGAGTTGCTGATTTCACGTGAGGTGTAAGATTAATAGATAACCTGGTCCCTGCTTTATGTACTTCAGGAGATATTTCATGTTAAGGGCGGTACCAATCATAGTGTGTATTCGAGCACTTTCGTGCTGTATTGGAGTTATGCATAAGTCAGCTGTTCATGGGTTTAGTGCGAGGTAATAATGTAATATGTCTTAGATATCATTAGGTCCGGGTCCTCTGGACGGATAAATGTGTTGGGGGTGTTATTGTCCGACTACATATATGCCTTAATACATGCATGTTTTAATAGATCGTTTGAGGTTTATGGGGATATATAACTAGGAAATGGATAATATGCCTGGGTACATGTTTATGTGTTTAATGACTACACTGTATGTGGTTTTTAATACGTATGGGGGTCATGAATATGGTAAATAAATCGATGCACTGTAGTACATAGAACACAAATACAGGGGGGTGGGGGGGGGGTGGGGGGGGCAGGTTGGGGGGGGTCCCTGCATTGTGCCCTATGTTTTTCATTAGTTTCTGTAGTTGAAGCCTACAACGGCGGTTTTTCAGGCCGTAGTTCTTGGAGAAAAGCCAAGCAGAAACTGCTATGACTTATTTCGTGCTTTTTTTGGGGTTCGGTTTCATTTTGGGTGGGTTAGGGGTAGCGTCTCATCCCTCTGCGTATTATGGGGTTGTTGGGTTAGTGGTAGCATCTATCACCGGTTGTGGGTGGTTGTTGAGTTTGGGTGTGTCATTTATGTCACTTGTTCTGTTTATGGTTTATTTAGGGGGTATGTTAGTGGTATTTGTATATTCAGTGTCTTTGGTGGCAGATCCATTTCCTGAGGCTTGGGGGGATTGACGTGTTATGGGCTATGGTTTGGGGTTTGTTATGGTATTGGTTGTGGGGGTTATCGTTGGGGGTTTTGTTGAGGGGTGGAAGTTGGGAGTGGTGACTGTTGATGGTGGGGGGATATTTTCTGTCCGGTTGGATGTGGTGGTGTGGCCATGTTTTATTCGTATGGGGTTGGGATATTTTTAGCGGTGGGATGGGGGTTGTTGCTTACGTTGTTTGTGGTGCTAGAGGTTGTTTGGGGGCTGCCTCGTGGTGCGATTCGGGCAGTGTAGGGAGGTATGGTGTCAGAAGATAGTTTAATGTAGAATGCCAGCTTTGGGAGTTGGAGGTGAGGGTTTAATTCCCTCTTTTCTGATGAGGATAAACTCTAAGAAGGGGGATGGCCTTCATTCTTTGGTTTACAGGACCGATGTTTTTATAAACTATTAGAGTTTAGTAGTTAAGTCCTGTTCCCCATTGAGGCTGTGGATGATGGATCCTGAGCATAGGAAGAGTATGGCTTTGAAGAAGGCATGGGTTGAGATATGCAGGAAAGCTAGTTGTGGGAGATTTAGTCCGATTGTAACTATTATTAGGCCTAGTTGGCTTGATGTGGAGAAGGTAATGATTTTCTTGATGTCGTTTTGTGTAAGGGCACATGTTGCGGCAAATAGTGTTGATAGGGCCCCTAGACAGAGGCACAGAGTTAGAGCAGTTTGATTAGTGGCTAATAATGGGTGGGTATGGATAAGTAGGAAGATTCCTGCTACTACTATTGTGCTGGAGTGGAGTAGGGCGGAGACTGGAGCTGGGCCCTCTATGGCGGCTGGTAGTCATGGATGTAGTCCAAAGTGAGCAGATCTTCCCGTAGCAGCTGGAATGAGACCTAGCAGAGGGAGAGTGGGGGTTTGAGTGGCAGAGGTGGCTTGTTGGATTTCTCAGGTGTTTATAGTAGAAGCAAGTCAGGCTATACTTAGTATTAGGCCGATGTCTCCAATTCGGTTATAAAGTACAGCTTGGAGGGCAGCTGTGTTGGCTTCTGCTCAGCCCTGTCATCAACCGATTAGTAGGAATTATACGATTCTGACACCTTCTCAGCCAATGAATAAGAGGAATATATCGTTGGCAATGGTTAATGTTAGCATGGCGATTAGGAATATTAGGAGGTAGGAGAAGAATTTTGTAATATAAGGTTCTGTGCTTATATATCATGTTGCGAATTGGAGGATGGATCGTGTTACAAGCAGTGCGATGGGGAGGAATATTAGGGAGTACTGGTCTATTTTAAGGCTGATGGGGATTTTGAAGTTTATGATAAATTTTCATTCTAGGTGAGAGACGATGCTCTCTGAGCCCGAGTATATAAAAAGTGTCATTGGTACCAGGCTTGTTAGAAATGCGGTTTTGACAGCGTGTGTAGTAGTAGCTGGGGAGTTTAGGAAATTTTTTGATATGAGTGGGAGTAGGATAGGTGTGAGAATGATTGTAAATGTTAGGAGGATGTTAAAGAGTAGGGCAGGTTCCACTACTTTTACTTGGACTTGCACCAAGATGAATGGCTCCTAAGACCAGTGGATTGCTATTATCCTTTAAAAGTAAGGGGGCTGAGGTTTTAGACTCAGATACAGGAATTAGCAGTTCTTGTTGGTTGAACCTCCCCTCGGCAGGTAAGAAGGGTTTAACTTCTATTTTTAGGATCACAGTCTAATGTTTGGGTTAAACTATACTTGCATGAGAGGACTCCAGAGATTAGGTCAGGTTTTAGGATAAGGAGTAGTATGGGGAGGATATGGAGAGATATGAGGAGGTGTTCTCCTGTGGTTGAGTTGTGGATGGATGTGATGTGAGTGGGTAGGGTTCCTCATTGAGTTATTAGTAGTATGAACAGAGTGTATGAGGCGGTTAGTAGGGTTGCGATTCCGGTTAAAATGATTGTAGGGGTAGTCCAGTTGAATAGTGCGACTATAGTGGTCAACTCTGCTATTAGGTTTGTTGTTGGAGGGAGGGCTATGTTTGTAAGGTTGGCTAGAAGCCATCAGGTGGTTATCAGAGGTAGGAGGGGTTGTAGGCCTCGTGTTAGGAGTAAGATTCGGCTATGTGTTCGTTCGTAGTTTGTGTTAGCTAAGCAGAACAGTATGGAGGAGGTTAGTCTGTGTGAGATTATAAGGATTATTGCGCCTGAGAATGCCCAGTGAGTTTGAATTATGCTTGCAGTGATGACTAGACCTATGTAACTAACAGAAGAGTAGGCAATGAGGGACTTGAGGTCAGTTTGACGTAGGCAGATTGAGCTGGTTATGAGAGCACCTCATAGGGCTAGGGTAATGAATGGGTAGTGCAGATGATTGGAAGAGGGGCCTATTGGGAGGGTGGCTCGCATGATGCCATAGCCGCCCAGTTTGAGCAGTAGGGCAGCGAGTAATATTGATCCTGCGATTGGTGCTTCGGCGTGGGCTTTGGGCAGTCATACGTGTAGGCCGTATAAGGGTGCTTTTACTATGAATGCTATTAGTAGTGCTAGGCTTGGTAAGAGGTCAGTTCAGGAGTTGTTAAGGACAGGGTGAGTTAGTTTGAGTATTGTGAGGTGTAGTGTGCCAATTTGTATGTGTAAATATAATATTACAACTAGTAGTGGGAGGGAGCTGATGAGAGTATAAAATAATAAGTACATGCCAGCGCTTAAGCGTTCAGGTTGGTTTCCCCATCATGTGATGAGGATTAGGGTGGGGATTAGGGTTGCTTCGAACGAGTTGTAGAACAACATTTATTCAGTAGATGAGAAGTGAATGATGTTTTGCAGCAGAAACGCCAGGTTCCAGATCTTCCAGATGCTGAAGTGGCAGTGCAGCCATCTCCTCTATTCCCGGTGAGCAGCATCAGGGCACCTCCAGCCCCACAAAGGGTCCTGGATCCCACGGCATCCCTGAGCTGTCTGGGTGGGCAAAACATGGATCTAGGAAAAGAAAACAGAGGGGACTGTCCATGACCTGTGTCCCAGGCCACACTGGACAGAGCTGCCCCCATGACTTTTGTTGCACCCAGTGGGGCTCTACAGACCCAGAGGTTCACCATGCAGGCCAGGCAGGGGCTCTGGGGCAATACAGACCCCGAGGATCACCCTGAGGGCTGGGCAGGCTTCTGGGACATGTAGGGGCATCTGGGGCTAATGACACACTGGCCAAAGAGCTCTGGGTGCCACATGGATCTCAGGAGAACCAAGTCTTGTCCTGGGTTGATTGAGGGCTCCAACTCTCGTCTCCTTCCCTGGGTCTCTGCAGAGAGAGACGGTGGGGACAAGCCTCCCCTCATGTCCCAGCTGACACTGCAGGTCTCATTTTGGCCTCTGATTTCAGAACTGAAACTGATGGTGACAGCCGTGTCCTGTCCCCCCTCCAGCGGCATGAGGAGATGATCATCCCTGGATGACCCCATCTGATCCCCTGGGAGCCCTGGGCCATTTCCCTCTCATAATCAGTAAATCCCTTCAGCAAAGCTACGCTCTGCGTGTGGATGTGTGTATCCGTGTCCATGTTCCCACTGCTGTGCCAGCACTCGGACGCCTGGGTCCTCTCTGGCCACACCACGGCCATGAGCCGAGTGGCTGAGGGAGCACAGACACCCAGGGTGTCACTGTAAAGGACACCTCCTTCCCACCTGCCATGTGCCCCCAGATATGGGCAGATTAGGGGAAAGTGGAGTGTTCCCCCATGAGGCTGGAGGAGGCTGGTTCATGAGGACTGGGTTATGGACCAGTTAAACAATCTGGACATCCATAAATCCATGGGTCTGGATGGGATGCACCTGCGGGTGCTGAGGGAGCTGGCTGAGGTCACTGTTAGGTCACTGTCCATCATCTTTGCCAAGTCTTGGGAAACAGGAGAGGTGCCTGAGGACTGGAGGAAAGCAAATGTCACTCCAGTCTTCAAAAAGGGCAAGAAGGAGGATCTGGGTATCTATAGACTGGTCAGCTTCACCTCTGTCCCTGGGAAGACGATGGAACAGCTTGTCCTTGGTGCCATCTCAAGGCATATCAAGGAGATTAGGGGTCATTAGGGGCAGTCAACATGGCTTCACCAAGGGGAAGTCGTGCTTGACCAAGCTCATTGACTTTTATGAGGACGTAACGAGGTGGATACATGATGACAAAACAGTGGATGTGGTCTACCTTGATTTCAGTAAAGCATTTGACACAGTCTCCCACAGCATCCTCACAGCTAAACTGAAGGAGAGTGGTCTGGATGATCGGGTAATGAGGTGGACTGTGAACTGGCTGAAGGGAAGAAGCCAGAGAGTCGTGGTCAATGGGTAGAGTCCAGTAGAGGCCTGGATCTGTTCCAGTGCCTCGGGGGGCAGTGCTGGGGCCGGTATTATTCAATATATTCATGACTGACTTGGACGAGGGAATAGAGTGACTGTCAGCAGGTTTGCTGGTGACACCAAGCTGGGAGGAGTGGCTGACACTGGAAGCTGTGCTGCCATCAGAGACCTGGACAGGCTGGAGAGCTGGGCGGGGAATAACCTGATGAAATTTAACAAGGACAAGTGTAGAGTCTTGAATCTGGGCAGGAACAACCCCAGGTTCCAGTACAGGTTGGGCAATGACCTATTAGAGAGCAGTGTAGGGGAAAGGGAGCTGGGGGTCCTGGGGACAGCAGGGTGACCATAAGCCAGCACTGGGCCCTTGTGGCCAGGAAGCCAATGGTACCTGGGGTGGGTTAGAAGGGGGTGGTCAGTAGGTCAGAGAGGTTCTCCTGCCCCTCTGCTCTGCCCTGGGGAGACCACACCTGGAATATTGTGTCCAGTTGTGGCCCCTCAGTTCCAGCAGGACAGGGAACTGCTGGAGAGAGTCCAGCGCAGCCACCAAGATGCTGCAGGGAGTGGAGCATCTCCCGTGTGAGGAAAGGCTGAGGGAGCTGGGGCTCTGGACCTGGACAAGAGGAGACTGAGGGGGGACTGATGCTGGGGTCGATTTTCTCCTGCAGAAATGCAGGCAATCCAAGGGAGGTTGGGATGGTTATTTGTCACCGGTCTTAGAGCTCTTGATGGTGACATTGTTGCATTGCAGAGTAAAAGAAGACAACTGGAAAAGGAGGTTGAGATTTTACAGGATGCAAAGGCGATCGCACAAGAAGTAATTACTGTTCAAGCAGAGCGGTGCTATGAGCTGCAAGATAATGTAGACCAGCTGCTAGCATGTATTGCTAAGGAACAAAAGGAAAAATATGCCAAAAGTGAGTTTTTGTGTTCTCAGGTTTGTACTCTTACCACAAACCACTCTTGGAATCCCAAGGAATGGGATGGAAATATTTGGAGTGGATCCTCAGACTCCAATATTGAGTCTGAACTTGATCCTGACTTAAATGGCAGGGAGGTGGTGGGAGCACAACCCCCCATACAAATGATGCTGCAGCAGGAACAAGCAGATGAGGGGGGCGGATCGCACATACTCACTCTCCAAAGGAGTTAACGGCATTTTCAGAGATCTCTCAGCAGACGAGCGGGGAAGGAATTCCGGCACAGATTTTGCCAGCTTGGGATAGTGGAGCTGTGTCTATCCATTTATTGGCAGATGAACAAGATTTCTGATCATCATAGGCTATAGGGCTTAAGATACAGCAACAATATGCTCAGCTGCAAACTGTCAGAGGTCCGGACAGGCAAGATATTATTGCACCTACACTATATCAATGTTTGTGTGCAGCAGTTTTAACAGCATACGCTGAACCTGTTGAATCTGTTTGTCCCGTGGAAATTGGTGCACAATGGAGGAAAGTATTGATTTAGTGCAGCAGATGGGGGTGCTGTATGCATTGATTATGGATCCGATTCGGACAGGGTAGCAGTGACAAGTGCTACAGGTAATGCAGGCACTCTGGCAAATGCCTTGAGGGGAACTGGGGCTGTAATTTCAGGACCCTCTGTTTGGGTGGTGGGTAATGGAAATCCGGCAACACTGAGCAGAGTTACAGCACAGGCGATGGGAACACTGGTGTGGAATGACTTAGTACAAGCTGGTATCCCACGATCAGAAATAAGCGGGATCATACCATGACAAAGTTTTTGCCGCTTGTAAAAATTAATGCTTATGCAAAAAAGCCAACCAGCCCCAGCCCCCCCGCCCACACTGCACCCACCCTCCACCCCAGTGCAAGACCAGTTTGCCTTTACCTGGCAACAAAAGCAATAGACTTGCCGAGTATTGTCTCAGAGATACAAACACGGTCCCTCCGTTTGCCACCAGATGATAGTAGCTGATACAGCACTATGGTTGGGTACTGTTACTGATTGCCATGATATTGATGATCTGTTGATTGTGGCAGCGTCACAACAAGAAACTGAAGCAGCCGCTGAATTTTTGAAGGTGCATTTGCAGGACCAAGGCTGGGCAATTACTCTGAAGAAAACACAGGGCCCTTGTGTTACCGTACTAGTTTTAGAAATAGTTTGGCATAGGCAGCTTAGAGAAACACCAGATAAAGAACAGCACACAGTGCAGCAGTTTTCTGTACCAGCTGCAATAAAACAATTACCCGCCTTTTTAGGATTTTTAGGGCATTGGAGAATTTTCATCCCTACATCTTCTGGGGAGGAGGAGTCCCCTTGTGAAGGGTTAATAGCAGAGCACAATAAAGTTGATTCATTTGAGTCCCAAACCAGTAAGAAAGCAGATAATGTGACCTCTGCTGAGCTGCATGCTCAAGCTCTAAATGTGCATATAGCTTGTGGACATGGATCAGCTTATGCTGCACACGCATGGGACACTGGTCACAATCAAACCCCTTTGCTGTTATATACTTGTAGAACATGCTCACATCATTGTGCTGCTTGTACACAGCTGCATTTAAGAGCATGGGGAAAGGTAAAACGGGGTCAGTGGGCCTTGAATACCTGTCAGGTTGATTATATTTGCCCCATACCCCCATCTAGGGCCTGGCAATATGTATACACTGCTGTGGATACAGTGTCAGCACCAACTACAGGGGAAATGAAATTATTCACACCAATGGATTGTGAAGTGGGACTGCAGCCTACTGATCTAGATGTAAAAATTCATACGACTCCAGAGAATGCTGTATGGTTTTGTACCCTGACCTCCTCCTATGTTACATCCTTTGCTAATATCAGATTCTCGAGTTCTTGTATGTCAGGTATCTTCAGTGAACACCTGTGTTTTATCTAGAGGAGACAGCTCTGGAACAATGTTATTGGTGTCACAGACTCAACATCCAACTGAAGTCCAATCTGAAAAAGTGCAGCCACGACTTTCCAGTCTGTGTGGGCAATGAGCCCACAGCAGGTTGTTAAACCCAGAGTGACACCAGCTGACGGAGCTGGAGCAGCAGCGTGTGTATTACTGGAAGGTGACAACATCTCACGTCTTTGGAACTAATGCGGCAAGTGAAACCATCTACTGATAATGCCTGGCTGAATAACTCGTGTAATTCCTTGACAAGATGAATGGGACACCTGATTATTGCAGAAATATGTTTTTTCCTTTTTCTGTATGTGTTTATTGTGTGTCCCTGTAAATTGCTCTGTGCTACACCTCACAAGCACAAATGAACAACGCTGGCTTCGTTGGCCCCAGCAGGAGCAAGAACCTGAGCGAGAGGGTGGAATATATGGGGATATAGCGGAAGATTTGGCGAGGTGATTAGTTAAATGTAAATACACTCCAGTGACTTGCACCTGCCTGTAGAAAGGGATCGCACAGACACTTTTACAGGCAGCGTGTGACACTGGCTAATTTAAAACATCTCCATCTACAGACACACTCACCCGTCCTGCGCGGCACTCACAACCTCCTCATCCACCACAGCTCAGGCGGGAACAAAACGAATCCTCCTGCTTTCCCCACACCGAGAGCAGCCAGTTTTCCCTGCAAGCACAACAGCAGCTCGTGTGCTGCATCTCCCAACCACGCTCGTTACTGCAGAAGCTTCGGCAGCGCTAACCAGGACAGTCTGTACTTGTGCAAGTGATGAGCTCGGTGTCAGCACAAGGGCCGGGACGGCTGCAGCACACAGGGAGAGCGTTGTAGCTGTTTCTCCTGGAAGGCAGGGCTGCAGGAAAGGAAATAAATTAGTTTTTCAGGAACAAGAAGAACACATTCAAATCACCAGGGAAAACCTGGAACAAAACACTGTATGGGGATATAGCGGAAGATTTGGCGAGGTCATTAGTTAAATGTAAATACGCTCAAGTGACTTGCACATGTCTGTAGAAAAAGCACATACATCACACTAACTGTTCTACTGACCCTGTGTGCTTTATGAGCAGAACCTCTGTGTTAGATAACACAGGCCTGTGAGAAACTCTGGGCACCTTATCACTGTGTCTGAGATTCCTGCTTTGTTGTGAGAAAGAGCGGGAGGCTGCGCCTGCCTGAAGCCGTGAAATACAGGCGAGCTCAGCAGGCCCAGTGACCTTCCAGCAGGGCTGGACTGACCAGCGCCTGCGTCCCCGCTGCTGTCACCTCTGCTGGGAGCTCAGGTGCGGCTTCGGAGATCCCCCAGAAGAGAGGGAACTACAATAAAACTTGCTCTTTGCAATTGCTTTTGTGGCCTCTGACTCTTCTTACGACATGCCTGTGTATCTGTACAAAATGTCCTTTTGGGGTCCAACTGATCCAAGTCTTTTCTCCTTCAGAAACCCAGAAAAATCCAAGCAATACAAGACGTGCTCCTCTCTGCTCCAACAGCTCTCAACCTCCTGCACTTCAGCTTTCATGGCGTTGCAGAAATAACAGAACAAACCCCAACACAAAAGATTCAAGCAGAGCACGCTCCTTAAAAAGCAAATCCCAACACGAGTGCTCATTGCAATCAAAGGAAGCTGGGACACCACCCTTCAAACACTCTGGCTGTGCAGCCTGGACGAGACGGTGTCTGCGGTTCAGCAACATCCACGCTCGTCACGACCGGCTGGTGCCGTCACCCCCAAATCTCAGCAGCAGCGTTTGTTAACACCGGTTAACAGCTTTGGGTACCCAGAGCTGCCTTCATCTCACATGAAAGCGTCTCCTTGTAACGCCCAGTGTGAGCCCAAGAACGACGCCTCCCTAACGCACACACTGAGGAACCTCAAACAGTGCCCCCTTCTCCATGGGCTGCGTTACAACCTGTGACAGAAAGGGGATTCCACAGCCTGGAAAAGCTCCACAAGGAACTGGAGATTCCTGGGTCTCAGAGTAATTCTAGAGCTCAAGTGGTGACAGACATCAGCTCCAGCTCAGATAATACATGCCAACACCCATCACTGACCCAAGAAAGCAGCTCCTCCCGTCCTGCCCAACGGCTTCAAATCCAACACACTTTGTCCCTCCAACAGGACGCAGTTATTTCTCTGTCTTCCTCGAGATGAACTAGAGATAACTGAAAAAGTCTCTGTCCCGGCTCTGAAAAAAACCCCAGCCCGAAGATCCCGACTCTCCTTAAAGACACAGCATGACGCTAATGGAATAGTTTCATTGACCAGTCTGGGTGTCAGTCAAGCTCTGCCCCATCCATCCCCTCTTCCCAGCTCCTCACACCCGAGGGCAGAGCTCAGACCTTGGCTCTCAGACACCAACAACTAAAAACTTTAACTCTGTCCCTGGTGTTCCTCTTGTTCTCAAACTGAATCCGAACAATGACTGTGCCAGCTATGAAAAAGAAAGGCTTCTAACTGCATGGAGAAAATTGACTCACTTTCCAGGCGTCTCACCTGCACAAACCAGATTCTAAAGGCTGATGCGCTTGCCTAGGCACAAACCAGCCACGTAGCCAAAGCATGAAAACTCTGCCCCATTGCTGCCATGGCTGTTACCTGAAAATGATTCACCTGTGCTGCTGGTGCTCAAGGGGGACAGAACACAGAACAGCATCCACCACCTCTATTTCTTGGAGCTTAATCCAGCAACAACCACAATTCTTAGCTGCCCAGTGCTTTACATGGAAATGCAAATGCAACAGGCAGTGCTAGAATCTGGATCACAGACATTTTGGGGTTCTTTGAGCTTGCTTTCACAAGCAGAGCAGAATTGGCTCCAACTAAAGTGGTATCTCCCCTCTTTGGCTAAACATCTAGTTTGAGTTAACCAGGGGCACAGGAATTCCTTTGACTCGCTTTCTGCAGAGCAGAGAGACTCAAATGAAATGACGTATGAAAACAGCCTTGAAAAGCTTCCAAGAGCAGTGTGTGCCTGGAGCCCCCCGTGCTCTGCCTTGGCCTACACCACGTCAGTCTCTGGATGAGGAGGAAAAGCCTTCTGACCTTTTGCATACAGCCTAAACAAAATAACAACTACCTGAGACACTTGGACCAAGACTCAACATCAAAAATGAATGCTTCTTGCAGGGTAAAAGTGCACAGCAATTAAAGACCTGCTAAACAGACCCGTCATTCTCAGAAATAAACAACCCCCAGGCTCAGCCAGCCAGGGTTCCTGCTCTAAATCCCAGCGCAGCTGCACCGACCTGAGTCCACACGGACACAGTCACCCCCCTTGTCCCACACGGAGCTGCACAGGCCACGTGCTGCTCCAACAGGAACGTGCTGGGGACACCCGGGTTTCCCACGGCGGCCTCTGCGCTGCCCCCTGCACAAGCACCAACGGGCCGGCAGCTGCGGGCTCAGCTCCGGCGGGGCCGGGACCGGGGGCTCCAAGGGCCTGTTCGCACACGGACCTTTGTGCGCGCGCCCCGGCCGCGGGCGCTTCTCCCGCCCCGATCCCGACCCGCCGCTCGGCCCCCCCCCCTCCCGGACCCGCTCAGGAGCCTCCGCTCGGCCCAGCGCTGCAGCCGGAAATTGCGTCACCGGGACGGGCGAGGCGAGCCGCGCTGCCGGCAGGACCCCGCCAGAGCTGTCCGATTATTCGCCTGACCCGCCAAGTTTTTATATGAAATCTGATTGAGCTGAACCATTATTAAAATAAAAAAGTCTCTGGGTAGCCGTGCCGTCATGGTGGCTCAGTGCAGTGGAAAATCCACTGAACTGAAGATCATTTCGGCTCTCAAATAAACTCCTCCCTCCCCGCTCCGCAGCCGCTGAGCCCGCAGCACAAAGTGCGACCGGCACGTCCCGGGTCAGTCGGTGCCGCGTGCGCTGTCACCTCACTCGGTGCTGCAGCAGCACTGAGGGCTGTGGATTCCACACCCGGAGTGTCCTGTCCTGTCACAGAGGAACAGGCTGGGCTGCTCAGAACAGGTTCATTCTAAAGTCGCTGAAGAGAAGTTTCCGCTTCCTGGAATCTCAAACAGCAGCAGCTCTGACGAACGTGACAGACCATGGGCCGCGTGCATTTCTCAGTGTCTGTCCTGATCGGTTTATCTGGTCATTATTAGTGCCAGAAAGAGGTGGAAAGATAAAGACAACGGGTTGTGCTGCACAGAGTTACATCATTTTTGCCAAATAAAGAACTGAAATAAATAACTTACGCTTTTTCTATGGATAAACAACGTTTAACCCAATTCCTTAATTGTATTCCTTAAACACGTGTTCATTAGAGCATAAGCAAAACAGCCCAACACGCACACCTTTTAACAATAAGAGGTGTGCTTAAATACAGTAAGTGTTACATATTCATAATGGCCCCAGGAACGCCTCTACATATGGTGAAGCACGTGAAGCATCCAACCCCAAAACTTACCTCTACCCCCAAGACAACTCCGGAACCCCTAACACTAACCCTAATCCAACCATTACCCTAAACCAAATCCTAAAACTTAAGCCTAAATGTAAACCTAAATACTAATCCTACATCTAATCCTAAAATTTAAGACAAACCCCTAACTCTAACCCTAAGACCCCTTCCTTACTGGGCAATGATGGGCGTGGTGTTATGAGGTAATTTGTGTCTCAGAAACTCATAATCCAGGAAAAAGCCTGTGGCTGTGGAGGGGACCATGGGGTCAGTTCTGGCTCTGGAGGTGACAGACCAGCAGCAGGGACATGGCTGGGAAAGAACCTCTGCACTAGGACAGGCCCTGTCCACGAAGAGGACTTGGAGATGGGCTGTCATGTCCATTCTGCCTGAGCACGTGACAGGACAGCAGCTGGTGTATGGTCATGTCTACCAGAGAAGCTGAAAGGCACTCATGGGTTTTACAAGATCACGGTGAGGTTACTTCTGTGTGGTGAGGTGAAAGACCACAAGAAGCCTGACAGGTTGGGTTCCCTGCTTGAAGGGCAGTTTATGAGATAGTCGAGCTTTCCATGGTAGTGGGAAAACGAAGGAGAGGGAGAAAAAAGCCAAGAAGAGCAACTTGGAAGATAGAGACTGAATATCAGGAGGAAGAAATGTCACTGGAAGGGCAGTGCTGTGGTGCAAGAGGTCGCCCAGAGGGAGTCTGGATCAGCCCATGGTTTGTGTTCCAAAGAGCAGCCAGTGAGGGTGCAGACACAGCAGTGAAGGTGCAGAAATGCTGGGGTGAGAGCAGGTGGGGAAGCGAGATGGGTGTCTGCAGCCTGCAGGGAAAGAGGGGAAGGTGTAGGTGTCGAGCAGCCTGTGGTGGAGATGGCAAAGGGTGCTGGCAAGGCTGGGAGGCATCGATAGAACCCAGGTCTGTGTCCCCTTGGCCTTGGCAGTTGTCTCTGCCACTGAGGCCCAGGAGAAGACATGTTGTCCTCATGGCACTGGGGCCTCGTTGCCTCCTTGCAGCCCCATGGGGAAGCTGGAGGTTGTTGTCCCAGTGTTGTCCTTCCCTGGGCCTTGCACACCCACATCCCACGGTCCCAGGAAGAGCCCTGAGCCGTGTGTGAGGGACAGGATCCCCCTTCCCATTGCCTGGAGCTCATGGGTCTCCTTTCTGCTTCAGAAAGCAAACCAAGGAGTTTCTCAGCATCAGAGCCACCTGCACAGGGCCTTGGCCCACCTGTCATCACAGCCTCCAACGGATCCCTGGGGAGCCTTTGTCAGTAACAGGCCTCAGTGGGGCCCATTAACACTTCAAGGAGCTTTGAAGTTTTGTTTCTGACTTTGCCTCCTTGAGAGCTTTGTTTGGATGTGAAAATGCTGTTTTGCCACCACCTGCACAATAATGAGGGTTTTCCCAAACAAAAACACCATGCAGGTCATGAGGGAGAGAAGGATTTTCTAAGGGATGGGAACATTCCCCATTCCTGGTAGGAGGGCACCTCCACGACTGCCCCGATTGCACTTTCACCAGGGAAGGTTTTAGGTCAGAAAGACAAGTCACTGCATGTACATTTATTTTTTTTTTAACTAAAGATAGAGTAGAGCCCCATGTTCACATAGTCACAGGGTCACACTAGCGAAGTAGATAATCGAGTTGAAATGGGTTGTCCACATTCCTTTGTGGATAACAACATCTAGGTTAAAAAAAAAAGGCAGAACTAAAGACAACACAAACACAAAACTGACAACAACAACAACAAACTCTGACCACATCCTGGGCTTCCCTTTTCATGTGCCCAAAGCAAATTTCTTCTCTTTTACTCTCTACACCCTCCCAAACTAACAGCCTACCCTGTCAATTCTTTCAGAGCAGGTTGATCAGTAAATGTCAGCATCCATGTACGGAATCAACAAATGAGCCGGGCATTGAAGTCACAATTGAAGGAAAAGAGACAAGACATCTGATGAGCTTCTTAAACCCAGGAATCACTGTACCACGTCTCCTGAGGTTCCTGGGTACACCTAAGTTTTTTTTCCAGAGAAGTGTTATTCCTGTTTAGGTGTCCAGGAGAGAGGGAGAAGAGAGGACACTTCAGTTTCCCAAATCCCGTGACAATGCCCAAAACAACCTCCTCTTGGCCTCTGGCATCCCATTTCCTGAGATGAAAAGCTGGTGGGTGATAATGCATCAATAATCCCTCAGGTGTTTCTGTGATCTGTCTAAAAGTGGCTGGATCTATGAAAAAGAAAATAAAAAAAATAGCACCCTGTTTTTGTAGTAGCGACTCAGGGCAATGGCAACAAGGCATGATACCTCATCCTGAATCACACATCCAAAGTGGTTCAGATGAAGGATGGTCTTGCAAAAGTCACACTAACTGTCCCCATGTTGCGTGGACACGGCTCATGTGCCTCTCCAGAGAGCGGCAGAGGCTGGGTCCCCTTCTCCGGACAGACTCCTTGCCAGGAAGCCACAGGCATGAGGGTCGCTCACCTGGATCTTACTGGGACATCACTCGGCATCGATTTAGACATATTTAGTGCTTTTCTGTGACTACTTTTTCTGCATAGATGGTCATAAAAAGACAATGTTTTCATAAGAGATGGTTGAAAAGGCCCTGTTATGACCAGGAAGGCTTGCCATAAGCTCTGGAGGCAGTGAGGAAGAGCACCTGCAATATCCAAAACACTCAAGGCTGCCTCTGAAGAGCGAGAGACCCTTAGCAGCAGTGCTTGGCCATGTGTAGGTTTGAAGAGATGTTTGGGGATGTCAGTGAGAAACAAGGGCATGGCTGATGGCTTCAGTGAAGCCTCAAAACCACATCTGAAACCAGCAATGGAAAAGAGTTGAGGCCTGTGGGTGGAGGTGGACTGTCCTGGGAAGATGGCAGGAAGGAAGGCACATGCTGTCCTTCCTGTGCAAACCAAGGGTGATAACAGCTGTTTCCATGTTGTGTGCAGGCCTCAGCCTGCGATTGAGAGACGGGGACACAGCTTGATGCAAGCAAGATGTCCGATTTATTGATCAGAGGCGACACATTTATATAGTCTAAGGCTAACGTGTTACATACTGATTAGCTACTTTGCACAAAGTTAGCTCGGCTGAGAAAGTTTCACAAGCTATGTTCCCATCGCTAACAGTTGCTAACAGTTGCTAGCTTCATAATCACGAGATATACTTTGTTGCAAGGAGAAGGCACCGTTTATCACCGCAAATTCCTTGTTTTTTGTCCTTGCTTCAGCACGCTGTAATTTTTCACTGCAGTACTTTTCCACTGTTACCATGCCCTGCTCCTACAACAGACTAGCTAACTTATTATATACATAAGATTATGTTATAGATCAATTCACATCATATGAATTTAGATAACCCACATCTCCCCCTTTTTGTTTTCAATTATCTGATTCTTCCCAGGGGCGACGTCCGACTAATTCCAGGACATCTGGTTTCACCAACATTTCAGCACTGGGGGTTTTTGCGAAGTCTTGTTGCGAGTTCATAGGTGCCCGTCGATATTCTCCGTATCTTCTATATTCCTTGTAGGACTGGGATCGCCATCAGGGAGTTGTTGTAGCGTTTCTCGGTAGGGTCTCACGTTTTTTGCCGGGATCCAACGAGGGCCTCTTTCTGTGGAGACACAAGCATAGCCTCTTCCCCATGTGACAAGGGGATAGGGTCCCATTATCTTACCTGTTTCTGGTCCCGGATCAATACCGGCGGTTTCACCCTGGGTTCAAAAAGGTTATTTGTGCTGAAATGGTGAACTACTGGAGGATTGCTATCTAATAAGGAGCAATTCAAAAAGTTAAAAACATACAAGGCTTTCTGTATTCGCTCCTCTGGTGTATCAGTCCCTATTCCCCCTTTTTGTTTTAATAACAGGCGTTTTAAGGTTTGGTGAGAACGTTCTATCAAAGCTTGACCTGTGGGAGAATGAGGGATGCCTGTAACGTGAGAGATTCCCCAAAAAGCAAAAAAGGCTGTTAAATTTTTAGACACATATGCGGGACCATTGTCTGTTTTAATTTGAGAGGGTACCCCTAAAGTGGCAAAAGCGCGCATTAGATGTTTTTGCACATCACGTGCTTTTTCTCCTGTATGACAGGAGGCAAATAACATTCCTGAAAACGTATCAACAGAGCAATGAATAAACCTTAAACGGCCAAATTCAGCAAAATGAGTGACATCTGTTTGCCAGAGTTGAAGACTCTGTAAACCTCTGGGATTGACTCCTCCTGCTATGGAAGGAAAAGAGTGTCTCTGACAATCAGGACAGACTGCAATGATATTATTGGCTTGTTGTGAGGTAAGGTTAAACTGTCGTTTTAGGCCTCCAGCATTTTAGTGGAAAAAAGAATGACTGAGTTTAGCTTGTGCGACACGGTCTGGTAATACCTGTACTGGCAACGTCAGCATGTCAGCCTGCCGGTTTCCTTCCGCGATAAAACCTGGTAAGGAAGTATGAGATCTAACATGCATAATGAAATAAGGGTGAAGACGAGAGTCCAATAAGAAGATAAGTTCCTGCAATAGATTAAACAGTGCCGTGTGAGAAACATCTCGTAATACAGAAGCTTCGGCTCGGCTAACAATTCCTGCAACATAAGCAGAATCAGTAATTATGTTAAGAGGAACAGACCATTTACGAAAAACTCGAACAACTGCAGATAACTCCACTATTTGAGGAGAACCCTGTACAGTTTCAATATCAGATTCCCACTGTTGGCATTGGCCATTCCACCAAAGGATAACCGACTTGTGAGATCTCCCAGAGCCATCTGTAAAAACAGTAAGAGCCTGTAAAGGTTGGTCACTCCGCTTTGGGATAGGTAAAAGGTGAAAATCAATGCTTAACAGTTTGTGAGAAGGCGGATGAGAAGTGAGTTGGCCTGCATAGCCAGTTAGAGCTACGCCTAGTGCATCTGATTGTTGTTGTAACCATTGCAGGTAAACACTTGTTACTGGCATACATATAAGGCTAAAGTCTGTGCCTGCTAGGGTAAGTAATCGCTGTCGAGCTCTGATGATCAAAGATGCAAACATCTCATGCTGTGTTGAGATAGTCTTTGTGACTTGGTTAGGCAAAAAGATCCATTCAATGATCAGTAAGGGGTCCGTTTTCTGGCAGTCCCATTGGAAAATAAGTGCATGAGGCTGTCGAGCAGGGTTAAGGATGATTAATTGAAAAGGCAATTCTGGTTCCCATCGATGCGCTTGTCTGGAGGTAATCGCTGCTGCAGCTTTATGCAAGGAAGCTATGGCCTCAGGACTGAGACTTCGTGGAGCGTTTAAGTCTGAGCTTCCTTTAAGCATTTCGAATAAGGGACTGAGATCTGCATTAGTGATTCCTAACAATGGTCTGACCCAATTGATTGTTCCTAGCAGTTTCTGCACATCATGTAAATTTTTTACATTCGCCTGTATTTGTAAAGGTTGCGGGGTAATAGTCTGAGCTCTTATACGCCATCCTAAGTATTTCCAAGGTGGTACTTTTTGAATTTTTTCTGGCGCAATACAGAGGTCTGCTGATTTTACAGCAGCCATGACAAGGGCTACAGCTTCCTCCATGACCTCATGGCATTGTGCTGCCACTAGAATGTCATCCATATAATGATATAGCAATGCAGCAGGTATCACAGTTCTGACAGGACTAAGTATTTTCGCCACATACCATTGGCATATTGTGGGACTATTTTTCATTCCTTGCGGTAGCACAACCCAATGGTATCTTTGCAAAGGGGCCTGCATGTTGACGCTAGGGACCGAAAAGGCAAATTTAGGAGCATCGTCTGGATGCAATGGAATGTTGAAAAAACAATCTTTGAGATCTATGATGGTTAAATGCCAATCTCGAGGGATCATGGTAGGTGACGGCAGCCCGGGTTGTAGGGCTCCCATGTCTTCTATAGCGTCATTAATTTTTCGGAGGTCATGGAGCAAGCGCCACTTGCCAGTCGGTTTTTTAATGACAAAAACAGGTGAATTCCAGGGACTTGTAGAGGGTACAATATGTCCCATAGATAATTGTTCAGCGACTATTTCTTGGAGGGCGTGAAGCTTTTCTAGTGGCAGGGGCCATTGATCAACCCAAATAGGGGAATCAGTTTTCCAAGTCAATTTTAGGGATTCATGCCCCTCAATGGCCCCTCCTAAAAATGTGTCTGGATAGACATTCCCCACTGGGACAACACGTCACGCTCCCACAAGACCATAGGTACTGGTAAGATAAACGGTTTGACTGAGGCAACTTGTCCTTCTGAATTTTGAACTTGTATTATTTCTGCGCTTTGGCGGCTAGCTCCACTCCCCCCGATTCCAGCTAATGTCTGAGAGACATCAGCTAAAGGCCACCTAGAAGGCCACTTTGCTTGAGAAATAACTGTAACATCTGCACCTGTATCAATAATTCCACTTAACACGACCTGCTGACCTCCTTGAATGAGGGTGCATTGGCATATGGGGCGTTTTTGTGAAATGGTTTGAACCCATAAAATTAGTGGTTCCCCCGTAGATCCAAAATTTCCCTGTCTTTGCGGGAGTGATTGGTCAGGAATTGGGACAAAATCCTCCTTAGGGATCAGTATTAATTGCGCGATACGACTTCCCTCTGGCACTGTACAAGGAGGAAACGGGGTCCAGGCCATAATTTTGATTTCTGAATTACTGTCAGGATCGATTACTCCAGGCAATACAAAAAGACCTGACAGAGTGGTGGACGACCTTCCTAATAATAATGCTTGTGTTCGAGGAGGTAAAGAGCCTGCGACTCTGGTAGGCAGTAAGTGAACAGAGGAATCGAGCAGCGTTACTGTGTGGGCGGTTGCCAGGTCCAAGCCTGCGCTCCCTGCTGTTGCTGGGCAGAGGCTGGAAACACTCCTGCTTCCCGTCCTCCCCCCTGCATTTGCAGGGGCGATGAGGCTGGCCGTGGCGCCGGTCACGGAACTTGTGTCTGCGCGCGCCGCGGTCCCGCGCTCGACCCTCGGTTTCCCTGTATGGGGCGTCCTTGGAAGTCATATCTAGATCGACATTGGTTGGCATAGTGGCGCCCTTTTTGGCACTTGGGACAAACCCCAGGTGTTTGGGGTTGTTTCCCAGCATTGGCACTAAAGCAGTCTTTTTTAGGATGTCCCGGTTTTCCACACCCATAGCAGTCTTGCTGTGGGTTGGCGCCCATCGGGCCGCGCATGGCCGCAAAAGCAGCAGCCATGGCCTCATATTTATGATCCATAGTGCCAATTCTGTTGCAGGCTTCCACCATTTCAATTAAAGTAGGGTTCTGATTGGGAAGAGATTTCAAAAGCTTTTTACAATCAGTGTTAGCATTTTCCACAGCCAATTTAAGAAGCAAAATCTCCCGAGCTTGTACGTTATCAACTTGCCGCTCTAAGGTTTGTTTTAATCTATCTATAAACTGCATATAGGGCTCACGGGGTTCCTGAGTGATACTAGTAAATGCTTTTTGGGGTTTACCAGAGTCAGGGACTCTCAGCAGGGCCTTCTTTGCTTCTTCTCGGCCTGCTTCTAGAGCTTCCTGAGGAATGTTCCTAGCTTGGGCCGCCGGATCCGAAAACTGCCCTGTTCCTGTGAGGTGCTCTATAGTTAATGCAGCTAAGGCGGCATTGGCATGTCCTGCATAACCCTGCAAAATTGTTTGCAATCCCATTCTCCACTGAGACTCCCACATTGTATATTGTGTTGGAGTTAATAACAACCGCGCAAGGGATTTTAAATCATGCGGGGTCATAACATACGTATCAAATACAGAAGATAAAAGGCTTGCAAAATAAGGGGAAGACAATCCATGTTCAGTAACTGTACGGCGCAACTCCTTGATAACCGAAAAAGAAAGAGGTTCCCACTGAGCCTGAGCCCCACCCCGTCCTTGGTATATAACAGGGGCTACTATAGTTCTGGCTATTTCCAACTCCCCCTCGTTTATCACTTGGCGCTTAATCTTTCCCCAGACCTCATGAGGATCAGGGGAAAAAGATCAGGTTTCTTTTCAGGGTCAATCGGACCCGGGTCAAAGGGATCATCCTCCGGGGGATATCCGGCAGCACAAGCTAATGGCGGCGCAGAGGGTCCTGCCCCTCCCCGCGATATTAGGAGGGTAGGAAGGAGGTGACTGAGACAAAATGACCGCCGGGCGGAGTGGGGGGGGTGACTGAGCCCCCTCCTCGGAGTCTCGCTGATTTTGCTTTTGTGCCTTTACGGTTTCAAAAATTTTTTCTCCAACTGGGGAGCATACGCTGCGCTTCCTCATCTCCTGAGGTGGCTGCATCCCATAACTTTACCCCCACATTGTCCCAAAGTTCACGCATAAAAATTGAGGAGGCAGTCACCGTAGGGACCGTAACTTGCACCCATTTAAGGATTAACTTAAGATCTTGTCCCGAAAGAGCACCTCTTCCCTGCTTTTCAAGCAGAGCTTTCATGTGCTCATAAACATCTCTCTCAAGAGCTCCTCTTCCCTGCTTTTCAGGCAGAGTTTTCATGTGCTCATAAACGTCTCTCTCAGGGGAACTCTCCTGATTCCCCATTTTTTAGTTTCCCGCAGCTCACCTCATGTTCCAGACGGAGGTGATTGATTCGCCGGCCGGCTTATCCTGCTTCTTTCAGCAGCACTCCAAGTTCTGCGGGACTCGCGACATGCCACCAGGTAGGTGGTTTTTCAATCTTCGGCGGTTTCGTCGCTGACGATCACGTCGGGGTTCACCAATTTGCCGCGATTGAGAGACGGGGACGCAACTTGATGCAAGCAAAGTGTCCACTTTATTTGCTCGGTGAGCACCCTTTTATACATCAGAAGGCACACAGGTCTTATGCTGGTTGGCTAATCACTTTGACAGACAGAAGGCTAGCTAGGGTGTGAACGTTGGTCAGGCAGTGTTCGCATGGCAACAAATCGGTCATTTAGCAGTCCCAAACTGCTTCCCCCCTCAGGGTGCAGGCACTGCCCCTGTACTTTGTAACTATGACAACACTTAACCTCATACATACGGCAAACATACAGCAAACTAACTTATTAACTCTAAATACAGAGAACCAACATCTCCCAGTGTGGTAACCTCCCTTTCCGAAGGATCTGCAAGCGCTTCGGGGCGGACGTCACCTGTGGAGAGATGGCTGTGTGCACCAACCTGCTCCAGGGCCAGTCCTCCAAGTGGACTCTCCTCAAACGCCATCACACCAAAGATATTGTTGGGGTGCAGGTGAGTGCTGTCACCTTGATAACCTAAAAAAATGATAACTCACTTCTGAAGAGAAAAGCTGCTTCTTGAACTCAGGCAACCTGTCCCCTCTTTGGTAGCTGGAAGGGGCGTTTCCAGACACAATGACCAAATGTGCAGAGCTCCTGAACCAGACAACTGAAGTAGACTTTGTAGACATCAATGTGGGGTGTCCCATTGACCTGGTCTACAAGAAGGTAAGATGTTCTCTAGCACGCTTTGTGAGTCCTGTTGCTCCAAGTCTTGAGATGCTCCAAAAGTCTTGAGATGCTCCAAGTCTCAGCTGCATCCCCTGAGCAGAGAGCTGCTGTGGAGCAGCTCCAAGCAGCATCTTCACTATGCGAGGAGGCAGAAAATCTTGACTCTCCCGCTTTTTGTCCCCCAGGGAGGAGGCTGCGCCCTGATGACTCAGACCAACAAGTTTGAACAGATCGTCCGAGGGATGAACTCGGTGAGTTGGCGCATCTGCCGGCAGCGGGGGATGAGCTGATGGAGCCGACTCCTGCCTCACCCTCCATTTCTGCAGGTGCTGGACGTCCCGCTGACTGTGAAGATACGGATGGGGGTGCAAGAGAAGATGAACATGGCTCACAAAATAACCCCCAAGATCCATGAGTGGGGAGCCTCCATGGTCACGGTACAGGGATCATTGGCCGGTGTCCGGGGAACTCTGCGCAACACGGGGGTGACTTTACCATTCCCCGCAGCCCAGCGGCTCTTTTAAACACCTTTGCCGAGCTGCGTACGAGCTTTTAGTGTTTTCTGCTCATGACAGTGAAAAATTCAGGTGCGGGGAGCGTTTTCGTGGGTGCTTCTGAGCTTTGCGTGCATGACAAAGGGAAATGGTCCCTGCGGTGCTCTGGGAGGGAGCTTTCAGCCCAATAAACCTCATTTCAGAGGGATCCTTGACCCCTGCCCGTGTCATTTCCTTCGCTGAAGCCTGTTATTCCCAGTCTGCTCTGCCTCCTCCGGGCGTTTTTTGGGGTCTCACTGCAGGTTTCTTCGCCAGCTCCACGGCTGGAGTAGAAGTGCTGCGTGTTGAATTCAAGAGGATTAGCCTGAGGGAGGTGGAGTGTCAGCAACATCCCTGGGGGGCTCAGAACATAAGCTGCGGGGCCTCTTTGGCCAGTCTGGCTCTTGGACCCTGTGTCCTTTATGAATTTTCTCCCATGCCTGGATTCGCTCAGCTTGACTTGCCCTCTGTATCGCTCTGACCTCCGGCTTCTCCCTTCTGGACAGGAAACGGTGATATTTTGTCTTATGAAGATGCTAATTGAGCCCTGCAGATGGGCGTTTCGGGAATCATGATCGCAAGGCAAGTGCTTGTGTTCCCCCCTCGCTTCTGAGCTCCATCGGTGCAAGAGTAAAAAAGGAATTAAATACCTGAACAGACCCGAAACACCAGAAGTTTCTTCTGGCAAAACTACTCTTTGAAAGTTGGTAAAATCACTTTGCATCTGTGGGAACGTCCAGCAGGTTCCTGTTGAAATTGAGATAAAAATTCAAGCGGCACTGGCGGGCAGATGAGTGCTGGAAAGCCTCTTAGATTAGTTGGCATGTTCAGAAGCATCAGTGAGGGGAATAACAATGCACTTCTTTGCTGCAGAGGGGCGCTCATCAAACTGTGGCTTTTCACTGAAATTAAGGAGCAGCGCCACTGGGATATCTCTTCCAGTGAGAGATTTGGGTTCCTCAAGGACTTCACCAGCTACGGCCTCGAGCATTGGGGCTCGGACACGCAGGGGTGGAGAAGACGAGGAAGTTCCTGCTGGAATGGCTCTCGTTCCTCTGCAGGTAACTCTGCCGGCTGGGGACGCTCAGCACAGCGAACCCGCGTTGTCCAAGCCACCGCACCCACCGCTGTTGCGTTTCACTGCAGGTACATCCCAGTGGGCTTATTAGAACACCTACCTCAGAAAATTAACGAGCGACCGCCTTACTACATGGGGAGAGACTATCTGGAGACGCTGATGGCAAGCCAGAACGTGGATGATTGGATTAAAATAAGGTAAGAAAGCGTTGAATTTCAGTAAAATGGGTGGGAAGGGACAAGGCAGAGCACAAAGTCACCTTATGGAAAGTTTTAGTTGAACCAGCATCCAGGAAATATGTTAAACCACCTCAACTCTAAAGAAAATTACTGTGCACTGAAAATACAGCGTGCGTTCCAAAGTGTGAAATAGTTCAAGTCTTAAGCGAGGCCAAATGTGATCACGCTAGCGCTGACTTACATCATTTTGGGACCTGACCTTAATGCAGTTTGGCACGAGCAGGGTTCTGGCTCCGCACACGCACAGCGAGAGGTTGGGAGCAGCTTTTCGGAGGCTCGTGTTGGGTTTTGGCACGTCCCGGCCAGCGGTGACGCCGCGTTCAGGTCACCAAACCCGGCACCGACCCTGGGGACTCCCCGGTGAGAAGGACGTTGCCCTTACCTGGTGGGCTCGTCCCTCCGGGGCTGTGGTTTGGGGCTGAAGCTCAGCACTGTGGGTGCTTTTGTGCAGCAGCCTTCATTTCTAGGGAGATTAAAGTCTTGATTTGAGACACCTGAGTGTAGTCACCATCGCTATAGAGACACGGGGCCATAAAACAACTGTGTATGGTGCACTGAACACAAACCTCTCCTTATTTTTTTTATTCTTCTCTTTCTTCCAGCGAGATGCTTCTGGGCCCTGTACCTACCAGCTTCACCTTCCTGCCCAAACACAAGGCCAATTCCTACAGACAGGGCTGAGGAGCCCTTTCCCGTGGCTGCGAGTCAAGCGGAGGCGTCGAGGGGCAGGTTGGCTCCAAAATGAAATAGAGGTTGATGTCTTTAAAAGCCCGGTTGTCTTCACACCCCCAACGAGAGTCCTTGCCACGAGTCCCGCAGCAGATGGGCTCAGACGGCCTCGCGGCCAGCGGTGCCTCGCTAATAGAGAACAGTGCGATTAATTAACAGCATACGGGCCACCGCAGAGCTCTGGCCTCCGGTTCGCAGCAGGAGTTGTCCCGGCTCACATAGCGGGAGCAAAAGCCCTCTTGTTCCTCCCAGGATGTCCTTGGTGGTGCCAAATGGTCCACGTACGATGTACTGACCCGATCTCCAGGGTCCTGCAGAACACAAATAGTCCCAGCACCTTGGCAGATGTGCAGCATCCAGCCCATTTTTTGGGGAACACACAGTGGTGGGTTCTGTCTCCTCCCAAGTGTCACCCGCCTGGGAAAGCTCAGCCCCTCTAAGGGGGATCCAGGGCTGCTCGGGTTTCCTGGTCAGGGAACTGCTGGAGTGAGGTCTGGGCAACACGTGCTGTGTGACACCCCCGTCCTCACATCCCTTTTTCCTGTCTCTGCATCACTCCAGTGCACAGAAACACAGGCAATGGTCACAAACATGTTCACTATCACTGCAGCGCACAGAAACACAGGCAATGGTCACAAACGTGTTCACTATCACTCCAGCGCACAGAAACACAGGCAATGGTCACAAACGTGTTCACTATCACTGCAGCGCACAGAAATGCAGGCAATGGTCACAAACGTGTTCACTATCACTCCAGCACACAGAAACACAGGCAATGGTCACAAACGTGTTCACTATCACTCCAGCGCACAGAAATGCAGGCAATGGTCACAAACGTGTTCACTATCACTGCAGCGCACAGAAACACAGGCAATGGTCACAAACGTGTTCACTATCACCCCAGCGCACAGAAATGCAGGCAATGGTCACAAACGTGTTCACTGTGTGGCACAAGGTGCAGCTTGGTCCCCACACACAGCTCGGCTGCATCGACTTGTTCCTTTTCCCCCGGGAAAATAATATGTGAAGCAAAAAGCATTTGTACCCACCACCCACTGAACCCCCTGAACCCTTTCCCTGCCCAGGGGGAGCTGGGGAGGCTCTTGGGCTGGGGCGGAACACTGGGAGCCCCAACATTCCTTCCTGGGACACCCCAAAGAGTCCTTAGTTACCAACGGTCAGAGCGACCACGGTGCTCCGAGCGAACAGCTCCCGCGTTCCCCTGGTCCTGCAGCTACTACAGCCGTTTGTGCTCCCCCAAAACTTCTTTCCCGCAGGTAGGAACCCACCCCGACCCCTGCAGCCCGGGACGCTCATGGGGGCAAGAGCGGAGGTGAGCGCCGGCTATGGCTCCTGTCTCTCTTGCAGACTCAGCCCCGCTGCGCCCACCAGCCATGCAGCAGCAGCCCAGCCCTGCAGCCCGGGCGCCCCCCCCAGGCCCCACCAGCAGGTACGGCACCCCTGGCTCCCCGTCTGCTCGGACACCCCGGCACCTTCGGCCCCTTCACCATCCCCGACCCCGGGCACTCCCAGCACCCACCACCCCTGCCCTGGGTCATATGTGCCCAGAAAATCCCGTTTTCTGAGCATTTCCCCAGTACCCGGGGCCATCTCTCCCGTTTCCCCTCCCAGAACCGAGTCTCCTCCCGCTTTGCAGCCCCGTTCCCTGCACAGCAGCTCACCCCATGGGGATGTCCCGGCCACCAGCAGACCCAGGGGACATTGGTGATGGGGTCCAGCCCATGGAGGGTCCCCCCAGCCCATGACAACTCCCTCTCCCCCTCACAGGGCTGCTGAGGGCACCATGTGGGTGCTGCTTCGACCCCCGTGTCTTCTTCATTCAATGGTACAACCACCAGGGCACAGCGGTGGCCGCAGTCACTCCGGTGCTGCCAATTGCCATCCGAAACCTGGAGATGCAATTTGCACAACTCAGCATCTCCGACAAGGCCACCGCTGCAGGGACAACCCCGGGTGGCCATGTCCGCCCCAGCTGCTCGGCTGCCCCCAGCAACAAAGCCCCTGGGGACCCCAAGAAGAGCCTTCAAAAAGATGCCCTGAAGCGGAATGTCCCGAGGCGCGATGAGCCCGGTGTCACCATGGCCGCCGTGCCCCAGCGGGACTCCAGCTCACTGGCGCTGCCCCAGCCCCTGCCAACGACCAACGAGCAGCTGGGGCGCAAAAGGAGCCACGAGCGGGGGCAGAGCCCCGAGCCGCCCAGCAAGCGCAGCACAACAGTGGAGCTGCCACAGTCCCAGGCTGCCCCGGCAGAGCAGCGGGGCCGCAAGCGGAGCCAAAAATGGGGGCACAGCCCTGAGTCTGAGCCCCCCACCAAGCGCAGGGCAGACGTGGAGCAGCCGCCGTCCCAGGCTGCCCCAGCAGAGCAGCGGGGCTGCAAACGGGGCCGCGAACGGGGGCAAAGCCCCGAATCTGAGCCCCCCACCAAACGTGGGACGGGCGTGGGAGGGGGGGATTAGAACATGAGCAGGGGATGGGGTTCGGGGTGGGGGGGGGCAGTGGTGGGGGGATTAGGGAGGACAGGATACTGCCTTAGGGAGGCGGGTGGAGGGGTTAGGGAGGATAGGATGATACATTGGGGTGGGTCTGGAGGGGTTAGGGAGGATACGATGCTACATTGGGGGGGTCTGGAGGGGTTAGGGAGGATATGATGCTACATTGGGGTGGGTCTGGAGGGGTTAGGGCGGATACGATGCTACATTGGGGTGGGTCTGGAGGGGTTAGGGCGGATACGATGCTACATTGGGGGTGGGTCTGGAGGGATTAGGGAGGATCCGATGCTACATTGGGGGGGGGGTCTGGAGGGGTTAGGGAGGATACGATGCTACATTGGGGGGTCTGGAGGGGTTAGGGAGGATACGATGCTACATTGGGGGGTCTGGAGGGGTTAGGGAGGATACGATGCTGCATTGGGGGGGGTCTGGAGGGGTTAGGGAGGATACGATGCTACATTGGGGGGTCTGGAGGGGTTAGGGAGGATACGATGCTACATTGGGGGGGTCTGGACGGGTTTGGGAGGGTGGGATGCTGCATTAGGGGGGAGGGGGGCTGGAGTGGCTTTCATGGGACCTTTTTTCTTTTTTGCTTTCAATTAAATGCTGTTTTTCTGGATCTGCCCTATGCCTGTGTGGGGTGGGGTGAAGGGGCACTGGGAACCACAGACCCAGCTTTGCCTGCCTGCTGCAGCAAAATAACCCCAAATCAGCCCCAGAATGGCGAGGGAGGCACTGCAGGGCAGGGACCCTCCTGCCCTCGTCTGGCTGCACCTTGGGCAGCTGTTTTTCCACTCCCTGGTCCTGCAACCAACCAAACTATCACTACACTGGCCAGAAATTGCCTGGAAATCTCATCTCCCTTTATTGCTCATTTCCCACCCCAGCTCCACAACCTGGGGCCCATGGAACACCCGGCGACCCAGCTCTGCGGGTCTGGCCAGCAGCAGGTGCACTGAGTCCCCATCCCGGACGCTGGTGCCGGTGCAGCCCCCGCTGCCGCTCAGCACCCCGAGCTTCATCCTGGCCCAAAACTCGGGTCCCTGGAGCAGCTGCAGCACCCACCACAGCTCTGGGGGGGCACAGAGAAAAGTAGAAAAAAAGAATCCCCAAACCCAAATGTAGAGAAGCCTCAGCGCTGCAGGACAAGCTCTCCCCTCCCGATGCTGCTGGAGAAGCCGCCGGTGCCATTGTGGCCGCGGGGCAGGCGCAGGAACCCGTCGCAGAGCCCGAGGAGCTCGGACACCCCGGTTGCTGCTGGGGGGATCCTGGGGCGGGGTTTGGGATCCCGAGAGGAGCTGCTGGCCCAGGGGGCCCAGGCGGGCGCCCCGCTGCCCCAGGCACCGCGGGGGCTCTCGGGGCTGGAGCAGCTGCCGCTGCCCACGTTGGCGTCGAAGGGAGGGAAGAGGTCACTGGAGAGGAGCGATCCGGTGAAGGTGTCGCTCCAGTCATTGGGATTGAAGTCACTGCTGGACCAGGTGGGTTCCGAGGGCTCCTTGTTCAGGAGGAGCGATGGCAATGCCGAGGCACCGTTCAGCTCCCGAGCGCTGCCGAGCAGGGAGCCCCCGAGGCCGTAGGGGAACGTTGCGGCTGTCGCCTGCGCTTTCCAACCCAGCTGATCCACCAGCTCCTCCACCGCCTCCGGTTTCTTCTTGGAGCCCTTCCCACTGAGCGGGACCACCCTGATGCTCCGGCCGCCCGGGTGGCCGAGCTCCTCCAGGGCTCTGCGGGCGCTCTCCGGGCTCTCGTACTCCACCAGCGCGCAGCACCGGCTCAGCAGCTCAGGGAAGCACGACGTGTATTTGCGCACATCCGAGGGCAGCTTGCGACCCGGGCGCAGGATGCGGATGGAGGTGATGGCGCCCAAGGGGCTGAACATCCTCCTGATGGTCTCCAGGAAGTTGTTCTGCAGCGGCGACAGTGCGTTCTGCTCGCGGGGCAGCAGCTCCCAGGCCAGCAGCAGTTTGCTGGGGGGGATGCTGAGCAGGGACTCGGGCATGGGGACATGGCGCTGCACTTTGGTGCCCTCCTCATTCACCTCCAGCAGCTCCGAGAACCGCAGGGCGTAGAGCGTGAGCCGCCAGTCACGCGTCAGGTATTTCACCTGTGGAAGAGACGGGGGTCACCACGTCCCCGTGAGCGTCTCAGGCAGGGACCACCCTAAGCCTGCTGTCTGGGCAGGCTGCGACCCCATCAACCTGAAACCACAGCAAAGCAACGTCCCCATGCCACATGAGTATCTCTGGGGTTTGCAGGAGAACGTTCCCAATGGGCTCTGGAAATGGCAACCTGGACCTCCCCATACACCCCAGCAGAAGCAGCCAGAGGACACCCAGACACACAGACACCCTGACACACAGACACCCTCCACATGAAGGCCACTTCCCAGCCCCACTGGCCGGCACCAGGGGCCACCTACCTTCTTGAAGGACGTCAGCAGTTTCATGCTGACGCAGCCCATCTTGTACTTCGGGACGTGTTTCAGCAGGAAAGCGTCCTTGGCCAGGTTCTCATCGGAAAGATAGAACTCCACCTGGGACACGATCCTCCGGACCAGCTGTGGGTCGGGGATGGAGCAGCTGCGGTCCAACAGATCAGCCCCCAACGCATCACTCATGTTGCAGAAGCTCCTGGCAGAGCAGCGGGGACAGAGGCGTGAGCTGGTGGCCTTTGGGATATCAGCCCTGCCCAGTCTCTGCCACAAGGGCAGTAGGGACACCAGGGACACCAGATCTGCCCTGAACACAGGGGAACAGCAGCCCGCACCCTGCGAGGCTCCCGGTGCTGAGACCATCAATCTAAACCTATCCCAGAGTAGAGACACGTTCCCTTGGGGACAAACACGAGGTGAGACCCTGTGCACATCCTGACAGCCACGTACCCGCTGAAGCTCTTGCCAAATCCCTCGCGGCTGAGCAGGGCGAGCGAATGGCTATGGGACACATGGACGTTCAGCGCCGGGACAGAGTTTCTTTGTGCTATCAGAGAGTTGCTGCAGCTGGGCTGGGAACTGAGCCGAGGGCCCTCCAGAGCTACGTGAAGACATCGTCCTTCATCTGAGATGGCAAACAGGAGGAGGACAGGGCTGGAAGGACAGGGGTTTGTGATACACAACCTGTCCAATGGGGTTTGTGACACACTTGTTGTCCAATGGGGTTTGTGACACACACGCTGTCCGGGGGGGTTTGTGACAGACACGCTGTCCAATGGGGTTTGTGACACACACACTGTCCAATAGGGTTTGTGACACACAGGCTGTCCAATTCATTTTTGACACACACGCTGTCCAGGGGGGTTTGTGAGACACACACACACACACACACACACGCTGTCCAATGGGGTTTGTGACACACACACTGTCCAATGGGGTTTGTGACACACACGGTGTCCAGGGGCGTTTTTGACACACACGCTGTCGGGGGGGTTTGTGAAACACACAAACTGTCCAATGGGGTTTGTGACACACACTGTCCAATGGGGTGCGTGACACACAGACTGTCCATGGGGGTTTGTGACACACTCACTGTCCTATGGCCTTTGTGACACACACGCTGTCCAGGGGGGTTTGTGACACACACGCTGTCCAATGGGGTTTGTGAGACACACACTGTCCAATGTGTTTGTGACACACAAAATGCCCAATGGGGTTGGTGAGACACACACTGTCGAATGAGGTTTGTAACACACACACACACACACTGTCCTTGGCGGTTTGTGAGACACACACTGTTCAGGGGGTTTCTGAACACACACGCTGTCCAGGGGGGGTTTGTGACACACACTCTGTCCAGAGAAGTTTGTGACACACACGCTGTCCAATGGGAATTGTGAGACACACAAACTGTCCAATGGGGTTTCTGACACACACACACACACTGTCCTGGGCGGTGTGTGACACACACACTGTCCAGGGGGGTTTGTGACACACACGCTGTCCAATGGGGTTTGTGACACACACGCTGTCCAGTGGGGTTTGTGACACACACGCTGTCCAATGGGGTTTGTGACACACACACTGTCCAGGGGGGTTTGTGATACACACGCTGTCCGGTGGGGTTTGTGACACACACACTGTCCAGGGGGGTTTGTGACACACATGCTGTCCACTGGGGTTTGTGACACACACACTGTCCAGGGGAATATGTGACACACATGCTGTATAGGGGTGTTTGTGACACACACACTGTCCAATGGGGTTTGTGACACAGACACTGTCCGGGGGGGCTGTGACACACATACTGTCCAATGTGGTTTGTGACACACACACTGTCCAGTGGGGTTTGTGACACACACACTGTCCAGGGGTGTTTGTGACACACACACTGTCCAATGGGGTTTGTGTGACACATGCTGTCCAATGGGGTTTGTGACACACACACTGTCCAGGGGAATATGTGACACACACACTGTCCAATGGGGTTTGTGACACACACGCTGTCCAATGGGGTTTGTGACACAAACACGCTGTCCAATGGGGTTCGTGACACACACACTGTCCAATGGGGTTTTTTACAGAGACACTGTCCAGGGAGGTTGGTGACACACACAATGTCCAGGGGGGTTTGTGACAAACATGCTGTCCAGGGGGGTTTGTGACACACACACTGTCCCCGGGGGTTTGTGACACACACACTGTCCAATGGGGTTTGAGACACAGACACTGTCCAGGGGGGTTTGAGACACACACGCTGTCCAATGAGGTTTGTGACAAACACGTTGTCCAATGGGGTTTGTGACACACACACTGTCCAATGACGTTTGTGACACACACACTGTCCAATGTAGCGGTCGTAGGCCATGATGGTGAGAAGAAAAAACTCTGCTAAATCTAAAAAGACAACCAAAACCACTTTGGCAGCACATCCTGTGTCGGAGATGGCCCTGGTGTTCCACAGGGAATTGGCCATGGACTTGGGGACAGCGGTGGAGATGGAGCCCAGGTCGAGGAGGGCGAGGTTGAGCAGGAAGAAGTACATGGGGGTGTGGAGGTGCTGGTCCCAGGCTATGGTGGTGATGATGAGGCCGTTGCCCAGGAGGGCAGCCAGGTAGATGCCCAGGAAGAGCCAGAAGTGCAAGAGCTGCAGCTCCCGTGTGTCTGTGAATGGCAGGAGGAGGAACTGCGTGATGGAGCTGCTGTTGGACATTGGCTGATTTTGGCAAATCTCCCAAAAATTCTCACTGTCTTTTTCTTCTGTGCTTTCTCTGAGCAACGTCTAAACCATTTCTCATACACCCTCCCCCTGCTCCACACCCACTTGTCCTTTTCCTCAGCTCCGTGTCTGAGCCCTGGGTGGTGCTGGCTGGAGGTGCTGTGAGGAGCAGGGCCTGTGCCCGCTGGCTGCTGAGGAGTCAGCCCTGCTCTGCAGCAGTGGGGTCATGGGAACGGGGGCAGGGGACAGTCCTGGGGTTCAGCTTTGTCACATGGAGCTGCTCCTGGTCCAGAAATACCTGTCAGCATCTGCACTCCCAGGGATAAGGAAATGAGATAGCAGAAGGTAGTTTGAGAGGTTTGGGGTTTTTTACAGCTCCTTCTCCCCTCTCACCCTGGGGAATGTTCTTGTATGTCAGAAACCATCAGCATTTCTGCTGCACTCAGGGAGAACAGAGCGAGTCCTGTGAGACCAGAGGATGCCTGTGGGTCAGTGCAGAGTGAGGGGACCTGCTCTGTCCCTCTGTCCTGCTCCAGCTGCCCTGGGCTGGCACCTTTCTGAGATGGAGGCTGATCACACTCCCATGTTACCCTGAAGAGCTACCAGGCACTGCTCAGAGCAGAGGGATCCGCCTTCAGACCACTACACATCTCACTGTTTTCTAAGGTCTCAGCAGCCCACATTTAGCCCAAGGAACAAGTAGCTCATTTCACAAACCAAACAGCATTTTGTCTGTCACACCATTTCTGTGCTTCTCCTTGAGACTTTCAGATAACACAAAGATGCTATAGGATGGGTTTGCATCCTGGAGGGGAGCTCGCAGCTGGGATGGAAACCTCATGCAGATAGCCAAATGTCCGAATGATGGCATTTCATTCAGGGAGATTCAACCCTACAGACTTCATTGCCCACACTCCACAGGTCAGAGCAAAGCTGGGACACTTGTGCCCATGGACACACCTGCAGGAAAGGACCCACAAGATCAGGCTGTGACTCTGCAGCTGAAAATGCCATCCCCAGAGAGCCTGACAGCAAGAACAAGATCCCAACAGCAGTGACCCAGAGCAGGGGAGCAAGAAGGAAAATGCGGTGAGGGTGGGTGTGAGAGAGGCCAGGGCAGAGGCAGCCGGACACTCAGACAGCGTCACCCTTCCCCAGCTGTGCAGCCACCTCCCAGACACCAACACTGCCGGGCAGCTGCTCTCAGCCCCTGTGCTCTGCAGAGGAACTGGAGCTCTGGCTGCACAGGAGCTGCTTCATGCCTTGGAGCCCCCGGCCCTGAGGGCAGAGGCTTTGCTGGGATGGGAGAGGAGGCCAGGGGGCTGCTCACAGGAGGGATCTGACCTGCAGGGGATCAATCAGAGATTTCTACATCCTCCCTCCCACAAGAGCTCTGGTTTTTCTCCTCCTTCCCAGATCATGTCCCTGCTGCCAGGAGATTTTCCTCCTGGGAGGTGATTCCCTGTCCCATGTCTTTTCCCTGTCAGTGCTCACAGACCCCATCCCAAACTCTGTGCCCTCACCCTGGCCCTACAGACACCTGCCTGTTTGCAGGGCACTGCCTGGGAGCATCTTCCTGTTTGCAGGTTGAAAACAAAGACAGGTGGGTGATCCTGCTGGGTGCAGCAAAGGCGATGCTGCATCTGTCCATGGGCAGAGGAGTGGATGAAGGCTCATCAGGAGGCTCCTATCAGACCTACCGACTGCTTGAAGTTACAGCTGAGTGGTCTCCATGATTTGTTCAAGTATGAGAGCTCCTTTTCCATTTCTCCTCTCAAATTCCCCAAGAGAAACAAATTGAAAATAAGGACTTGGGAAAGCTCCTTAGCTTTACTGTAACCCCTTCCTTTACCTTCTCCTTGAAAGACCCCATTAGAAATGTCCCTCTGAAGGTGCAGCAGAGAAACTCACCTCTATATAACATGTTTTCTCTACACTGGAGAAACTGCAATGTCCCTCCTGACAGATGCCACAGCTTGTGGAATGTTCCAGCTTTAGCATCTCTCCAGGAACTGCAGCTGAATTGGGCTATGGCCAGAGACTTACTCTTTTCAGGGCTGTGAAGATTTGTCTCCCAGTGATCTCTCAGCATCCTCCACCCCATGTTGTCTTTAACCTCTCTGTGCCTGTCTCCTGTGCCCTCAGTGCTGCAGGCAGAGCCCTCAGCCCTGCTGCATGTGCAGAGGAGCTGCTCCTGGGCAGAGCTGTCTCTCTGCAGCGCTGCCGCTGCCATGAGCTCCCTGTGTCCCAGGAGCCCAGCCCAGCCCAGCAGCACAGGAGCAGCCCATGATATCCCTTGCTCTGTCCCCTCTGGGCTCCTCCAGCTGTCCCTGGGGCTCCCCGGACACAACCTTTCAAACAGCTTCAAGTAATCAGTGATGTTGATTCTCTCTCCTCTGCACAGACACTTCTTGCCAGCATTATATTCTTCCTCTTAGAAAATAAACTGGTATGAAAATCATCTCTTCTTGTCCCATCATTAGACAGGACACCAGGAAGGTTACAGCAAAGGATCTAATTTCTCCAAGCTGAAGGAGGAATATCTTCAGTTGAATGGATTTAGTAATTTTATTCTGGTTTTATACTCCTAGGTCTAGAGAGACATTCATCAGTCTTTGGCCATGTCATGTCTGTGCTGTGAATCAAAGCCTTTGCACACATGGGCTCTGGACACTTGGTACCAGGTTTCTTGTGCAGGTCAGAGCTGGGCTGGTGCCACAGCTGGGGTGGCTCAGCCCAGATGTGAGGAAATGTCCTCATCAGGGACCTGACTGGGGGAGCTGGAGCTGTCAGTGCTGCAGACAGAGCTGTGACACGGATGGAATGAACTGCCAGGCAGGGTGGCAGGAGTGAGTTCATCTGCTCTGCAAGGACAGCAGCCTCCAAGCACAGCAACAGTCCAGATCAAAACTCAGTCTAGGCCTGTAAGGCAATTCAAGGGCCCCATAATGAGCTGTTGCTACTGCAGGAACAGTTAAACGAGAAAAAAAGTCACTGCGTGGCCACTGATGAATTTAATAAGGGAAAGCAGCGATATTCTCTGTGTCTCTTGTCCTCCTGCAGGTAAATAATGGAAAGTGGCTCAGTGATCCCCTCTGCCAGTTCCCTCAGAACCCTCGGGTGTATCCCATCTGGCCCCACAGACTTGTGGGTTTCCAAGTGGTGTAGCAGGTTGCCAACCATTTCCCCTTGGATCATTGGGGCTTCACTCTGCTCCCCATGTCTGTCTTCTGCTTCCAGGGGCCAGGTACCTGGAGCACAACTGTTCTGACTGTTAAAGACTGAGGCGAAGAAGGCATTTAGTACCTCAGCCTTTCCACCTTTTTCACCCCCCACCACCTGGGTTCCTCCTTTTGTGCTCTGCCCGCTCCAACAGTTTGTCACTTGGTTATATGGTCAGTTTATCCTCAAGCCACTGAGAGCTTCTGTAAGCGGTGAGACAGCACACAAAGCCCATCCCCTCTGCTGCCTACCCTTGGAGTTCCCTAGAAATCTCTACAAACCCACTAAAGGAGCAGCTTCACTGCTGTTCAGATCAGCCAGCCAGGTGAACACGGGGCTCTGGAACATACCACAGGGCAACAGGGCAGTCCCGAGGGGACATGAGGGCAAAGGGGGACCTGGAGACACCTGAGAGCACCCAGGTGCCCAGGGCTGAACTGGCCTGTTCCTCCCAACGGGACATGCTGCCCCTCGCTCCCCAGGCGCAGGGTCACAGTGGGGCCCTTTGTGACCTCACATTGTGACACCCACTGCCCTGCCTGTGCTCAGAGCAGCTGCAGCCCCAGCCCACACTGTCCGGCAGGACGGTGACGAGACAGGGTGCGAGCACGGAGCTGGCGAGAGCCCCCGAGCGTAGCCCACGTCTTTCATTGAGTTTGAGATTTAGAGAATCTTTTTGGTTGGAAGCGAACCTTTAAGATCATCGAGTCCAACCATACCCTCACTTTAGCTGCCCCTGGCAGACTCCCCTCTGCCCCCGGCAGCCTTGTGCTGAGGACTCCCCAAGTGCAGCCCACGTCTTTCCCGGCTGCCCTTGGCAGACTCGTGGTGTTTCACCAAGTCTTCCCCATTCCTCACCCATACCTCTTTCCCCAAACCCACGAGATGGCAGACAAACACCCCACCTGCCCCGTGGTGGCCCTGGAGGAGGACAGGGCTCCCCAGGAGAGCAGCTCTCCAGCAGAGCCCCAGGAGCTGTGCATGGCCCAGGACCTGGAGATGGGTGAGTGAGGGGCCCTGATGGTCTGGGCAGGGCGGGGGCCAGCGAGCGCTCCCTGCTCAACACCAGGACCAAGGTTTCCCTGCAGGCTGGCAGGGGGGTTCCACAGGTGTTGGCCATGATGCTGCCTGAAGCCCAGGGCTGCTCCGAGCTGGGAGCCGGCCCCAGCACAGCCTCTGCGGGCAGAGGGGACCCAGCTCCTGCTGCAGGGCAGGGGCAGCGAGAGGCAGCTGGGCGGGCAGGAGGCAGCCGTGCTGCGGGACGGGGACCTTTCCTGCCCGTCTGAAGCGAGTTCCTCACCCGCTGCACTGGGCGCTTTCCCCGTCCTGCCTGGCTCCAGCATCGCAGCCCGTCTGCCGGGCACCCTGCAGCCCTGACACGCACGGGGAGACTGTGCCGGGGGATGATCCAGGTCAAGACTCCAGAGGGAAAGGAAGGTTGCTCAGGGCACAGAAGTCAGAGTGTGGAGTTGTTGCACTTTTGGCAAAGTGAGCAGGGGAACACGCTGTTTTCCAAAACTGCTCCTTGACCAGGAACTTTCAAGAGCAGTGTTAGGCTTCCCCCAGTTTTTCTGTGTGGGAGGTTAGAGCTTGTTTTCCTGGGTGCTCCTGTACAGAACCCAACTTTTAAATCTGCTTCTGTGCAAGAACATGGACTCATCTCTCTTCCAATGTGGTTTCTTGGCAGTCATTGCTGAGGGAATGGCTCCGCCGCAGAGGATCCTCTTTCCCCCGGAGAAGATTTGCATGGCCTGGCAGCACAGCCAGAGAGCTGGAGCGGGACTGCACAACCTGGACAACACGTGCTTCCTCAACTCCGTCCTGCAGTGCCTGACCTACACCCCGCCTCTGGCCAACTACCTGCTCTCTGGGGAGCACAGCCGGGCCTGTGAGTACTTTTGGGAACATTCCTTGTACATCTGTTGAGCAGGGCCCAAGGGCTCCCAGAATCTGGAAGCCGATCTAGGAGAAAAGTGGCCCTTCTTTGTCAGCTCCCTGAGTTGGTGTTCTCTGAACACTCAAGCCTAGAAGCAGCTGGTTGTATCTGGATGTGTTCATCTTCAGAAAGGCACCTCTTTCTATCCCAGGCTCTTGGTCCCTGCTCCTGCAAGTTAAACTCCTTTGCTTATTGCACAGAAAGCTTCCGTCAGTTCAGCATCCCTCTGAAGAAAGTTTTCTGTGCATTAAAATGTCCCGGGCTTGTTGGGACTTGGGCACCTTGGGAGGAATGGAGAATTCTTAAACTGCAAGACCTCCATTAGGTTTCCCATCGCTGTGGATGTTTTGCAAACCTCAGGAGCTTCCCTCTCCCATTCCTCCCTCCTTCCCCAGGTCGCCGGAAAATCTTCTGCGTGATGTGCAGGATGGAAGAGCACGTTCAACAGGTCCTGCATTCCTCAGCCAGTGCCATCGAGCCTTGGGCTGTCGTCGATGTTCTCACACGTGAGTCAGTGCAGGTGCTGTGACATGATTGATGCCGTTCTTGTAGGAGAGAACTAGTAACTTCTTCTTTCTTAGAAATAGGAGAACATTTCGAGCTTGGCAGGCAGGAGGATGCCCACGAGTTCTTACGCTGCATCGTGGATGCCATGCAGAGAGCTTGTCTGAGAGGAAACAGAGAGTAAGCAAGCAAATTGTGTTTCCAGCGTTCCCAAGCCCTTTGGAGTCCTTGATGTCCTCCCCTCAAGGAGAACTATGCCCAGGGCTTTCAGACAAAGCCAGACTCTGGGAGGAGATAACTCCACCTTCCCGTTGGTTTGCAGCTTGGACATCTCCTCTCAAGCAACTACCATCGTCCATCAGATCTTTGGGGGCTTTCTGAGATCCAGAGGTACTTTTCCACAGCTATTGTTCTCCTTGGAATTGTCTGTGCCCTCCTGTCTGCCTGCGACAACAGCCGATGGTGTGATTGGTGCAGTGGGTGTGAAGAGGGTAACCCGGCACAGTCAGTCGACTTCCCCTGTCACTGAGCATTTCCATCTGCCTTCCAGTCACATGCTGGAGCTGCCAAGCGGTGTCCGATTCCTACGAGGCCTTCCTGGATGTTCCTCTGGATATCAAAGTAAGAGAGTTTGTAATTGTGCTTCAGGACGTCCCAAGGCCCCTGTAGCTTTCCAGATTCCACACAGTTGGCTTAAGACTATATCTGACAAGAGAGGTTGGTGGTGGGCAGGAGGTGGAATGGACTGTGTTCTGCAGAGGCCATGGCAGTGCTCTCCCTGCCGGTGCTGGTTTCAGCTGGACAGGCACACGTGCCCCTCTCTGCACTGTGACGTACCCTCCTCCTTCTTCCCTTGCCCTCCCTCAACACCCGTCTGGCTCCCAGGCTCGTGGGGGTGTTGTTTCCATCACTGGTGACACCCATACCATCGTAGCTGAACTGTGCGGTGCCACAAAGAGGTGGAGAACCCTGGGAATCCCTGGGAAATGAGGGAGATGTTCAGCATCACACCCTCTTTCTGCCTCCTGGGCACTGCTTGTGGGTTCACAGTGGGTGTCCTCAGCGTCATCAAGCTGGTTTTTTTGCGTAAACTCCTCGTAAGTGTTTGGGTGTGGGAATTTCCCAGAGCTCAGGGCTCTCCCTTCTCACTCCTCCAGGCAGCCGCATCTGTCACCGCAGCTCTGGAAGACTTTGTGAAACCTGAGCACCTGGATGGTGAAAACTGCTTTAAATGTAGCAAGTAAGGCTATTATTGATGATGTACTCATACTGGATCCTGTGCGAAGGTGTCATTGAGCAGAAGTCAGCTTTTCACATTGGATTAAGGCACAGTAATGAGACGCAGGTTTTTAAACATGGCATTATGGTACTGAATAGCCTTAAAAGAGCACAGGGATGTGTGAGACAGGAAAGGCTGTCTGGCCTTTGGGGGAAAAAATGGTGTGTTTCAGCCCTTGGCTCTGTCCTGGCTTTCAAGGTGTGACAAGATGACTGCCGCCTCCAAGAGGTTCACAGTCCATGGCGCGCCCAAGGTTCTCACGGTGTGTCTGAAGAGGTTTGAAGCTTTCACCGGCGACAAGATCAGCAAGGTGTGTGCACAACTGGAGTGCAACGTGCTCTTCCTGGAGCGGGTTTCCCAAAGCTGGACGCTCTGTCGCAAGCTGCTCATGTTGAGATTTTCATGTTCCCTTCTGGGGACAGTTCCTGTGGGAAGACAAGTGTGTCCTCTGCTCCCACAGAGCTGCTTTGGTCCAGATGAGTTTCCTGCCACCCAACTCATGACATATTGCTGTGTCCTGAAGTGTTCCAGGGTCATTGCTGAGCCCTCCTGGTCTCTCCGTAGGTTGTGGAGTACCCCCAGTACCTGGATCTTCGCCCGTACACGTCTCAGGCAGCCGGAGAACCGCTCCTCTACTCCTTATACGCCGTCCTGGTGCATGAAGGTGACAGCTGCTGTGCAGGACACTACTTCTGCTACATAAAGGTGAAAAGCGACTTCCTTCTGAACAAAGGAAAAATGTATCCTGGGGAAAACTGACTTTCCTGGCCATGTCACTGACAGCCAAGGATCTGAGGGGAGAAGGTTTCCTCAGGGGCTGGAATGCATATGTTTTGAACACTTCTGGTTTGGCAGTTTTTGGCCTGTGTTTTGTGGAGAAGCCGTGCCATTCATCTCCAGATATCGACGCTTTTCTTTGCAGGCCAGTGATGGACTGTGGTACCACATGAACGATGAGACTGTGAATCTTTGCGACAGTGACACAGTCCTCAGGCAGCAAGCCTATTTACTGTTTTACATCAGGTAATCACAAGTTTAAACTGTGTTCAGAACACATTTCCTCTTCCTGGCTTTGCTGTTTTTCTTCTCATCCTCCTGAGTGTTTCTGTCATAGCAGACAATTACCACCTGCATTGTTCAGCCCAACCACATTTCCCATTTGTGGTCTTAGTTGCATCTTCTCCCTGTCATATAAACTGTTCCAAGAAAATGCTGGAACCCAGAGGAGGCTGCAAGAACAGCCCTCAACAGAGATCCCTCTTTTTCTCCCCAGGTGCTCTGATTTGGAAGTTGGACCAAGGGCTTCTTCCTCACCAGCACCACCAGAAGCCCGTTCCCTCCTCAGTCAGTGGGCGGCCGGCAGCAAGCAGGTGCGTTCTGTGGGACCGCAGCATCTGCCCCGTAGGACTAAGGCGGCTGTGGGGAGGTGGTCAGGGCACCAGACAGACAGAGGGTTTCTTTTGGGGATCTTGGCAGCGCTCTCTTTTCCCTCCCACACGGCAGCTTTCTGCACAGTTGCAGCATGGCTCCCACTCCCAGCATCCACCTGGATCCATCCCATTTGTCCTCCTTGGCCCCTCTGCAGCCTCCAGGAGCCTTTGAGAGGCCCTTAGCTGTCCCCTCACAGCTTCTGGGGGTTCCCCACTGGTGGGTCCTGTCAGGAGGAAAGGGCAGGAGCTTCTCACAGCTCTCTTTGCAGGACATGGCGGGGGGCATGGAGGACTCTCCAGAGGACAGCAGCTCCTCCGCACCAGCCATCACCAGCCAGCAAAGCCGGGCAGGAGCGCAGGAGGCAGCTGCAGGCTGGCTGTGCCCCATCTGGCCAGGCAGGATCAACAGCAGCTCCTCCGTGGGCTCCTGCTTGCGTCACTTCTTCCACGGCTTTCTCAGGCTGGTGTTCAGAAGGAAAGCTGCGTGCCCGCTGCGCTGTCACCCCCGTGGCCGTGTGCTCCACTCTGCACGAGAGGACAGCAGCAAAGAGGAGCGGGGATTCAGCCCTTCTGCCCCCTGCCAGGAGAACGGTGCCAGGGAGAGGCCCAGGAGCAGATCCCCGCACTGGGGCAAGGATCTCCGCAGCTGGGTTGTGGAGACTGCGGACTATGAACACTCAGACAGGAGGAGGGGGAGAACCAGTCCCCTGAGCTGTGACCGCACTCACAGGGACGAGGCAGCTCCAAGACCCTCTGATGGCAGCGCCCAGCCTGCACCAGCACCTCCAGGGCCCTCCAGCAGCAGCTCCCATTCTGCTCCTGCCACCAGAGCTGCTCAGGGGCAAACCCGGCCAAGGCAGGAGAGATCGGAGCAGATCCCCGCGGCAGGACTATGATCTCCGCAGCCGGTTTCTGGAGATCACAGACCAGCATCGCTCAGCAAGGAGGACAAGGAGCTGGAGAACAAGTCCTCCACGGTGTGACCGAGCCCTAAGGGATGATGCGGCTCCAGGGCCCTCCAACAGCAGCTCCCGGTGTCCTTCCGCACCCAGAGCTGCTCGGGAGCAGACCCAGCTGAGGCAGAGGGAGCGGAGCAGATCCCCACGGCGCCGCTATGATCTCCACAGGCAGTTTGTGGAGATCACGGACTGTGACCCCTCAGCACAGAGGAGGACGAGCAGGAAGACTTCAGTGCCGTGGAGAGGCAGATGAGGAAAACGGTGGGTGGTGACGGGGGCAGATTGCAGCCTGGATGAGGGAGGACACAGCATCTGACGCCTGTGATGCCAGAGAGGAGGAAGAGGAGGAGGAAGAGTCCAGGAAGCAGCAAAGCTGCCCCAGCAGGGACCAAGCTGCCCCAAGGGCATCAGCAGCCAGTGCTGCCTGTGGCAGGAAGAGCTCAGAGAGCCCTTCCAGAGCCATGGGCAGCTCTGCCGCCGGCCCTGCCTGCCCATGGCCCCTGGAGGAAGAGCTGAACCTGCGCGCCACGGCTGGATCGTGCTCAGAAACACTCACTGGGCACCACCGGGCAGAAAAGCCAAAGCCACCATTAAAAACAGACTCTTGTTGGCCTCTTGTGCCTCATTTATGGGGTGTTTGCTTCTCTGTGGGTTTTGAGGCAATTGGAGAAATCCCCATTCTGAGAAGTCTCTGTGGTGGGTTTTGGGAGCTGTGTGTTGTGTGTGCCCATCTTGCCGTCTCTTCTGTTTCAATGTGGAGTTGTAAGGAGCCATTGGAAGGGGGGATGTTGTTTTTGGAACTGACCCCAGCAGGGGAAGGACTCAGAGACATCAGCCTGCGAATCCTTAAAGTAAAACAAAGTCCATTTGACATAATCCCGGAATCCAAACTGATTACTGTATTTAAAAAGTTAATCTAGGGGGAAGGGTAACCAAAGAGCCAGGAATCCATATTTTGAATAAATCAGTAAGGTTAGAGGGTTGTTAGAATTAGATGAATGAGACAGGTAGACTGAGGCAAGCAGTGGGTGGTCTGTAACCCTGCAGCACCAGCCGATGGGGAGCAGGGGAGGGATGTGCAGCTGGATCGGTGGATATGTAACCGGGGGGTTTTGTCCTATTCCCGGTGCCTGTCTTTGGGTAGAACACCTGGTCTTGCCAAATGGTTTATAAAATACGCTTTGCTGAGAGATCCTGCCCGGGCTGTTCTCTTGGCAAGGCGATTGTTTCCTACAGCAGGATTTGCAGCAGAAGTTTGGCAGGACAAGAGGCCCATGCGGTCAGGAAGCACAGCAGACACTGGAATGTGGGGTCACGGGCACCAAACCCAGCTCGGGTGGGAACCAAGAGGGTCCCCTCGTGGTCAGGGCCCAAAGCACCATCTGTAGCATCTGCCTGTCCTTCTGAGTGCCCAGAGCCTCCTTCCTGGGGCCAAATCCTCATGTTTAGGGTCCCCACGTGTCTTTCATCACCCATGGCCTTTGCTCAGGGCCCACAGCCTCATTTTCAGGTGGAGCTCGCTGCCCGGCAACAACCGCCCGGAAGTCTGGGGCCAGTCAGTGGATGAAATGCAGCCAATCACATTTGAGGAGGTGGGCAAGTCATGTGATTGAAATGTAAGCAGCCAATCAAGCTTTGAGACCTGCAGGACAGCTGGTGACAGTGGAACAAACTGGGCAGCGATCACGGGCGGGCTGTGCTGGCTCCACCAATCACACCTGCTGGGAGCACAGCACATGGATGGTTGACAAACGGTCTGACCAATCATTTTGTGGGGAGAGCAAGTGGGAAATCCCAGACAGCCAATCAGAGGAAACAGTGCCTCAGGGAAGGCAGACACTGTGGAGGGAGTGACCCCTCAGGCAGCCAATCAGAGAGAGCATCACCTCAGGGCAGGGTGGGTCCCAAACCAGGGCAGAGTCACAGCCCAGGCAGCCAATCAGCTGCAGTATCAGCTCAGGGGAGGAGACTGACAGCCCTCCCGGCCAATGGTGGCGCAGCCCAGGCTGAGCAGGTGGTTGCTCTGCAGGAGGCCAGGGTGAGTTTTGCCATGGCGCCCCTGGAGCTGCCCCAAGGCTGAGCAGCCCCCGGCCCAGCCCTGGGGCCCTTTTTCCTCCCTCTGGGGCCCTGGGGCTGTTGTTGCTGCCTCTGGCTCAGGTGTGCGTGGGCTGCTCTGGGCTTGTTCTCCTGGGCGGGGGAGGGGGCAGGGGGCACTTGCTGGAGAGGAGCTGCTGGGGCTGGAGCTGGAGAGAGCAGGAGAAGGGAAGCAGCTGGAGGGTGAAGTGCAGGGATCCCCACAGCTGCTGCTCCAGCTGCACAGAGACAGCTGCCCCTCTGGGTGAGGAAGAGTCCCTGTGAGCAGCCTCAGCAGAGCAGATCACAAACGTGCCCCGCAGGGTCTGTGTCAGTGAGGAAAATTACTGTACGGCCGTAGAGTGTGTGTGTGTGGTGTGTATCCGGGAAGCCTCGTGCTGTAAGAGCTGTCAGACACCGATGTGTTCTCTTAGGTGCAGGATGGGCGAGCGACTGGAGCTACAGAATAGGAGGGGAGGAGAAGACAGACAGACAGAAGTGCCTGAACTCCACAGCTTGCCTGGCAGTGCAGAGAGCAGGAAGTGCGGTGAGTCCTGGGCCCTTGGGGACATTCCACCCTGTTTTGTGTCCCAGTCCCTCCCTGCTCCCTCCTCTTTCCTGCTGTGTCCTTCTTCCTCTTCATCTCTTCTCCCTCTGTCCCTCTGCTGCTTCCTCACCTATTCCTCCACCCTTCTGAATCTCTGTGCAGGGTTTCTCGTATCTCCCTCTCCGTCTCCACCCCTCTGTGTTCTCACCATCCCTGGTTTCTCTTTGTCGTCATTCTTGTCTGTTGTTCTGTCCTGCTCCCTGCCCCATCATTTCTCACTGTATCCCTCTGTCCTGCTCCCTGCGCCTATTCCTGACCCTCTTCTTTTTCACTCCCTCTCCATCTTGCTGCCCACCCCAGGATTTTTTCCCAATCTCTACCCTGCCCCCAACCCTTATTGTTCTTTCTCTCTCCTGCTCCCTCTCTGTCTTTCTGCCTGTCTGCCCTTTCCCTGCTGCTTCTTTCTCCATCTCTGTCCAGATTACTGCCCCTTTGCCTTCTTGATGTCTTTCTGTCCTGTTTGTCTTTCTGTCTTCCTTGCCTGTTCCCAGCCCCATCCCTTCTCACTATATCTTCCCTGTCCAGCTGGCTCTGCCTTTTACTTGTCTTCTCTTCCTCTTTCCTGCTCCTCAGCCCTCTTTTCCTCTTCCTCCAGCTCATTGCTGCATGTTTTCCCTTTCCAGTCTCTTCATTTTGATCTGAACTTTGCTTTATTTCTCAGTCTTTCTTTTTGTCTCTCCATCTGTACATCCCCCTCCCTGTCTTTCTCCACCCCCTTCCTGCTTCTCCTCCTCCCCCCTCCCCATCCCTCTGTCCTGCTCCTCAGCGCTGCTGTTTCTTCCTCCCTGTCTCATCAGCTCCTTGTCCCTTTCTGCCTTGATCTCTCCATCTCTCCATCCTTTCCTCTGTGTGTTTCTTTCTCTCTGGGCTCCTCTGTCTTCTCTCTTGTCTCATTTGTCTCTCTCTAGTCCTCTGTCCTTCTCCCCAGCAGCTTCAACTGAATGACCAGGTGTCCGTGCACTCTGGTGTTTCCTCATCCCTGCCCTGGGGAAGATCTGTGTCTGTAGGGCTGGGGATCATTTAGGAGCTGGTCTCCTCCTGCAGACAGCAGAGCTGGGTGCAGCTACAGCAGAGGTTGTTCTCAGCTGCTGCTCTGTGCAGCTTGGTTAAAGAGCCAGCTGGGGGCTTCTTTGGAAGGGAGGTTTCCTGTTCTGTGCTTCCTGCTCCTCGGGACCCTGCACAGGAGCGGTGTTGGGGTCTGCAGGGACGGGTGGGACCTGCTGTGATTCCTGGTGAATGTGAACTCAACTTGTCCTGATGTCCTTGAATGAAGCCAGACTGACTGTAGATGATTTTCTTGCCTGTTTCAGTTCCAAACTACATGTTTGGCACTAAAAAACATGAGACTTTGTGCTGTTTTTCAGACATCAGTGACTGCGAATCAGCTGAGAACATCACTGCCTTAGGTACCATGGCAGGTGGTCTGTGATCAGGGCTGTGGACTTGCATGGCAGTGCTTTTATGAACATTTTGTGGTGTTACCAATTGAAAGCCCTTCATTTTCCTAGAAATTTTAAGATGATATTTCTTATTTGGAGGTTCAGACTCTGGTTGGACTTGATGTCGAATGGTCGATATAATGGGATCCATAAAATAAGAATCTTGCTCCCTTGTTGTTGTTTTCTAACACTGTCTGAATTTGGTAAGCAAGAGCAAGAGTGGTTGACAGTGTCTGCTTTTGAGAGTAACGTATTCCTGACTCTCCCTCTTTGTATGGTGCAGGTTTCTGCCTGCACTATGGTTTTGCTGGGCTGTGAGGCTGTGTTGGAGCAGCAGAGGTAAGAAGTGGTGGCTTTAAAGGCATTGAAGCTGTGGTAAAACTAGCAGGTAAAGCTCATTTCTTCCTAGAGAGCTGCGTGACAAAAATAGTTACAAGTAAAGACCCTTGAAGTTCGCTTTTTTTTTCTAATTTAGTCTTAATATGGAGCTTTTGGCATTGATTCATTGATTGATTGATTTCTGGGAAGCAAGAAGTGAGAGCATGTGCACTCCCACAGGCAGCGCTGCCTCCCAGATAGGTGCACCCTTCTCCACTTCTGTTCCTTCCATGCTCGTGTAGAACAAGGCCATGCGGTAGAGTGTAGATGTGGTGATTCCAATGTGACTATGAGGTCACAGCCCCACAGTGACGTGCTGTGCTGTGTCTTGGCAGCAGCAGCATCATGGTGCGAGCGCGGGGGCCATGGTCCTCACCCTCCTCCTCCTCCTGGTGTCCCTGCCAGCCTGGGACGCCCAGGCTGCTCCAGCCGAGCGCAGGGAGCAGGTGGGCAGGCAGGGGCAGCACCAGCCCCGAGCAGCTCAGCAGGGCAGCAGTGGGGCCAGGGCTGGGGCCGGGGCTGGGAGAGCAGCCGTGCTGGGCCGGGCAGGGCGAGCCAGGCAGCACCAGGGTGTGGGCAGGGGGCAGACGCCCCGCAGGGAGGGGAGAGGGGCTGCGGCTGCTTCAGGGGCAAGTTCTGGGCAAGCAGGGGCTGGGAGTGGTGGCCCAGGGGCAGAAACCAGCACTGAGTCCCTGTGGGGCCCTCCCTGCCCCCCAGCCTCGTGCCACACGGCCCCGTCCCAGGGCACGCTTTGAGCCTTTGGGCCTGTTGCAAATCAAAGCTGGGTTTGCTTTGGCCCTTTGGGCCAGTTTTGAGCTAAATCTGGGCACATTTGTGCCCTTTGGGGTCGTTTCTGCCTAGATCTGGGAGTTCTTTGGCTTTGCAGTCCAGTTTATACCCAAATCTGGGGGTGTTTTGGCCACTTTTGGCCATTTTTTACCCAAATCTGGGCATAGTTTGACTTCCTAGTCCAGTTTCACCCCAAATCTGGGGATGTTATACCCCATTTTGGCCAGTTTTGATCCAAATCTAGTGGTGCTTTGTTTTTTTCTGGCTCTTTTTACCTAATATACTCAGGTACTTTTGCCCATTTTTTTCGCCTAATGGAGGTGCTGTGATCAAAATATGGGATGTTTTCACCTTTGCTGGCAATTTTGCTCCCAAATGTGGACGTTTTTGCCTCTTTTGGCCACTTTTTGCCCAAATACTCAGAATCTTTTGCCTGTATTGGCCAATTTAGCCCCCAAATATGTGCAATATTTTGTCATTTTTCCAGTTTTCTCCCTAAATAGGGCTATTTCTCTGCAATATATGGGCATTGTTGTCCTAAATATGTTGTGCTGTGTTTTGTTTTGTTTTTCTCTCTTCTTTATGTCCTCTTTTACCCGAAATGCAGGAGTATTGCTCTGTGAGCCTGGAAACCTCTCTGATCTGTGCTTGACTCCAGGCCATGGCATTGGCAGAGCTGATCGAGCTTCTCAGCTGGATCCTGGTTATGAGCCTTGGGCTGTCCCAGAGGTAAGTTGTCACTGTCTGTCTGCTTGAGGGAATAAACACTCACATTTTAATAGGTTATTCATGTGTGATTGTACCCAGGATCATCTCAGAGGCTTTTCAAAAGCTTTTTGTGCCTTGGTGGTGTTACACAGACAAGTAATGAATATTCATTTGCCTGCAAACCTGCTAGGTCTCAGCAAAAAGGTCACCCATGTTCCATTTCTAGCTGTGGGAACGTACACCTTTGTATGTGTCCTGTGTCATTACCTCACCCCCTCCCATCACTGCAGGTGACTGAGGAAGAAGGAGATCACAACATGCCATGGAAGCTCCTCCCCTGTGTTTGACTCCCTGTTTGGTTCCTGCAGTCCATGGTGATCAAGCCTCTTGGTGTAATCCTGTTCCTGAGCCTGGGGGCAATCCCAGGGGTAAGTGTTCAGTCTTCATTGGTCACTGGCCTTTTGCATTTGTTAATATTTGGTTTATTATTTGTTAACATTTTCCTGCAATAGTTGAGCCTTGCAGTAGCCAGCAGGCTCTTTGCTAGAAGAAACATGGATGATCATTTTTTGCCCTGGTGCTCCATGCTCCCACCTTAGTGTGGGTTTTCTTTTGTGTGTGTGAGAGGTGTCCTGGTCAGAAGGCCCTGAGAGGCCCCATGTTTGTCCATCTGGTCCTTGAGGGGTGTTGCATGTGGCCTGGACACAGTAGTTTGGAAGCTGCCAGGTCCCAGCCAAGGGGTCTGCAGCCCCTCTGCAGCTTTGGAAATTTCAGCATGCGTCTGGGTCCCATGTTGTTGCCTGACCCCCGTCCAGGCACTGCAGGTCACTGAGGACAAGGTAGATCACAACGTGAAATGGAAACGCTTTTCCTTTCTCCTTGATTCCAGCTGTCCCTGTAGGCAGCGGCTACTTGACTTCTTGACTTGAGTCTGTCCATGAGCCTCGGGGCGATCCCACAGGTACGACCTTGGAACAAATGAGCGTTTACATGTTAATTTCTGTTCCTGTGAAATTTGGCTTGCTGACGCTCGGTCACGCAGAGGGGAAGTGGGTCCGGCTCAGTGCTGTGCCCCAGAGGGCTCTGCCTTGCAAAGCTCTTTGCCAACTGCTCCATCTCTGGCTGCTCGCAGTGCCGGCTGCTGAGCCAGCAGCAGTTGGGGCTGAGTTTAGAGCTGGGTGAGCTCCAGGGAGTCCTTTCTCCTGACAGCTCCAGGCCTGGTTGGTGGCCACTGCAAGTGCTGGATAAATGTTGGCAAGATGCTCCTGACAGGAAGGGAGAGAGGAGCTGCCACTGGGATGGGTTTGGATCCTGAGGACACAGCGGTGGGTGACAGGGTGGCCATTGTGCAGGGGCAGTGTGAGCTCTGGTGCTGCTGTCTCCAGGTTGGATCACCAGACCCAGGCCACCATGCTGGTTCACCAGATCTTTGGCGGATCCCTGTGGTTCCGTGTTGAGCGCTGGCTGCCAGGTCCTGGGCCTGTGACTCTCAGGGCAGCGGTTTCCCTGGGAGCCTTGCAGTAAAAATCTTTTGGGAAAACTGCTGAGTGTGTGTAACTTATCCAGAGGTGCAGCTGGTCAGTCTTGTGGTTCCTGTGGGATGTGGCGTGTGTTGTAGTGATGAAAAAAGCTGTTGGCTGGGGGCCCCCAGCTCTTTGCCACCAGCTGAGGAACCCATGTTGGCAGTTATGTACCAGCACTTGTTGTCCCAGCACACAGTGGAATTGCACGCTGTGAATACTGGTGCCGACATCCCAGAGCCCAAAGCTGGAGAGGGGGAACACGGCAGCTGCCTGTGCTGTGCTGGGGTGGTGTTGGTGCAGGTGTTGTGCCAGGGTGTGCTTACTGCTCTTGCTTTTGCAGTGAAGTTCTCAGCGTGCAAGAGCATCTGGGAGACCTCTGACCCTTTCCTGGACCTGGTGCTGGAGATCAGGTAGTGGGGCAGGGTGTGGGTGGGGGAGCTCTGCTCTCACAGGGGATGTTCCTGCAGCTGCACCGTTACTGCTCTCGAGGCTGCTTAACTGCCAGTGTCAGGCAGGGTGCAGGCAGGAGGGAAGCAGCTTCTGTTGTTGTGCTGCCTCTGTCTGGCAGAGCAGAGCCTGTTGCCTGAGCATGAGCCACGACTCCTCCATTGAGGCTCCATGGGATTGGGGACAGTACAGCTGTCCCTCATGGCATGCTGGCCAGTGCCTGGCTGGGGTCAGGCTCAGGGGTTTGGTGAAGTCTGTGGCCCTGTGCTCATGCTCTGTTTTATCTCTTGGGGCCAGCGTCTCTGATCAGGTGAAAAGAGCTGTGACCAACAGACCCATGTCTTCACCAGTGACAGGCCAGGTGAGTCCTGAAGGCTGTTCTGGGCCAGAGCTGCAGGGAGCTGCTGCCCCTCTGCCTGCTCTGCGAGGGCAGGTGTGCTGCAGCTTGGCAGGGAGGCAGGCACTGCACCCAATGGACAGGGGTGAGGGAGGATGACTTGCAGGAAGGATCCTGCTCAGTTAAGAGTTGCTGTGTGAGCTTGGAGGGGATGGGATTGCAGTATCACCCTGTGTCCTTGGCACAGTGATTCAGCCTGGAGGCCCAAAAAGCTGCTCACCCTCCTGCAGCTGCCTCCTGTGCCCGGAACAGTTCAGAGCTCCTGCAACACCACAACACAAGTGGGGCCAAAGCAGAGCTGTCCTGGCAGAGCTCCTGGGAGAGCAAGCAGCCACCTACCTCACCCAAGCTGCTGCTGGAGCCCATCCCCAGCCAGGAGCCCAGGGGCAGTGGGGAGAATGCTGAGACCCTGGAGAGGGACTCCTGCAGCAGCGGTGCTGCCAGCCCAGTGCACAGCACAGCGGGGATCTGCCCAAAGCGTCCCAGAAGGCCCAGGGTGGAACCAGCAGCTTCTGCACGTCTCAGGAATCAGGCTGTGGCATGGACCTTCCTACTGGCTCCAGCACCAAGATGGCTACACCCAAGACTCCAAAGTGGCAAAATTGAAATCCTCCCTGTTGGCCAGCGCTGCTCTGGAGCTGAACATCACCATGTCACCACCACCAGCCATGAAGCTGGTGCATTCTGCCAGAAAGTGAGCCTGAGCTTCTGCCTGGAGTCTTCGACAGGTGCCTTGTGTCTTCTGAGCTGGAAATCATGTTGGGGAGAGTGTAGACTGGATGCTGGGTGTCTTGCTAAGCTGGAGGCAGACAGGGAGAGCCCCTCAGCCCCAGGGCTGCAGCAGTTGCTCTGGTTTGGGGTACAGGGCCAGGTCCCCGCTGTTGTTCCCATCCCTGATTAAGGCTGGAGAAACGCCTCCTGTCTTCTTGCTCAGGACAGAGGGGCGGCTGTGCCAGTCCCTGGAGCGGGGTGGCCTCACCTATCTTCTCTGAGTGTCTTGTCCCCTGGGGCGATGGGGGCAGGTGACTCCCCAGCTGGAGGCTGCAGAGTCTCCTCCTCCCCACACAGGCGCTGGGACCGGCCCTCTGGGCGCTGCTGTGCAAGTAGGGCTCAGGACGGTGTGCTGGCGTTTCTGTTTAAATTTCCTTCCTTCCTTCTTTTCGTTTCTGCTTCTAAGAGAAAACACTTCTGATTTGTTGACCAACCCCACTTTCCTCTCCCCTTCTGTGTCTTTACCCTTCCTTTTTCTCTGGGCTCACCTTCTTATTTTCTTCTCTTGGCTCATGGAAACCTCTTTTCTTTAGATCACCAAGTTTTTTTTTTTTTCATGTCAATAACTGCAGCGCAGCATCCTGTGGAAGGTGAGCAGAAGTGACCATTGCACACCACCTCATTCACAATTTGCCAACCACACCTACCCCATGGACACCACCCACCCCAACTCCTTGGCCTTTTGGCAAGTTGAGGTAAGTGGTGCCAGTCGCTCCCAGGCTCCTGCACGGCAGCAAGGCCAGTAGTCCACGAGGCAACTGTCTGACATGGCAGGTGGCCTGGGGCAGTGATTTCAGCAGCCACCTCTCCTGTTCTCTTGGATTGGCTAAGATGGTGGCAGTTGGGTGCTGTGCTTGTGCACTGTGGAGTGTGGAGGAAGAGGGGGGCTCCTGCTCCTGACCTGGCCTTCAGATCATGTCAGCCTCTTTTCCTGTTCTGCAGGCTGTCCTCATCCGCTCTCCATTGGCCAAATCCTGAAAAGCCGACCTTCAGCTTCATCCTCAGCTCAGCCCTTTGGCTCCCAGCCTCCCCGTGACCACCTGTTCCACTGCCCACCCTTCGCACCACCTTCCTCCCTGCAGCAGCAAGAAGGAGCCCAGCCAGGTCACCCCTGGTTCCTCCAGAAAGTGTCAGTGTAAGCAGCACCGTGGAGCAGACAGCAGCACCGTGGAGCAGACAGCAGCCCCTGTGCTCTGGCTGTGAAGGACAAGGATCAAGTCTCCAACCCCCAGGGAAGAAAAAGAAGAATCTCACAGGAGGGCTCAGTGTCCCCTGCGGGGAAGGAGGTGGCAGGCAAGGGTCCCAGCGGTGGCAGGGAGGCACCCAGCTGTCAGCACCGAAAGATCAGGACTGGTGCAAGTGTCAGGCCCCAGGACCTGTCTGGACACAGGGCCCATCTGCCCCCTCAAGAGGAAGAAAAAGAGGAGATGGAGGAGACAGAAGAGTGCTGCTTACGTTTAGAATTAGGTTTAGCATTAGGGTTACAGATTGTGGGTAAGGGTTAGAATGAAGGCTTGGGTTTAGGTTTAATGTTTAGGGTTTGAGTTAGTGATAGGGTTAAAGTTAGGTTTATGGGTTAGGATTAGGATTAGAGTTACAGTTTGCTGTTAGGTGCTAGGGTTAGACTTGGGGTTAGTGAAGAGTATTATGGTAAGTAGTTAGGGTTAGGCGTAGGGACAGAATTCAGGTTGGGTTTTGGTTAGAGGTAGGTTTATGGTTTTGGTTTAGAGTTAATGGTTAGGATTAGGGATGAAGAATTGGCATTGTAGTTAGTGGTATGGTTTGTGGATAAGGGAAATGGTTAGATTTTGGGTTTGGGGTTAGGATTGGGGGTCTGGTAGTGCTTGGAATAGTGGTTAGGGTTAAGAGTTAGTGTTAGAGCGATGGGTAGAGTAAGGGCTGAAATTTGGAGCAGAGCTGGGGTTAGCGGTTAGGACCAGGATCACAGTTTTGCTTAGGGTTATCATTTGTTGGTTATTGTTTCTTGGCTAGTGTGTATTAATTAGGTTTAGAGTTAGGATTAGTGTTTAGGGTTAGGTGTCAGTGTTAGGGTTAGGGGCTAGGATTAGAGGATATGTTAGGTTGAGAATTAGTGCTACAGGTTAGAGTTAGGATTAGGTTTGTATTAGCGTCAGAGGGGGCTAGTGTTTTGTCAGATGTAGGGATAGGGCTTTGGGTAAAGCACAGGGTCAGGCTTAGAGTTACCAGTTAGGGATTAGGAGTAGTGTTAGGTTGAGATAAGGTGTATGGTGAGGCTTAGATATGGGTTAGGGGTTTGGGTGTAGAGTTAGAGTTAGCATTAGGTAAGGTTTCAGGTTAGGTTTAGATTACAGGTAGGTTTAGGGGTTAGGGTTATAGTTAGGATTAGGGTTTGCGGTTAAGGTTAGTGGTTAGTTTTCGAGTTCTAATTAGAGATAGGGTTAGACTTAGCCTTAGGGAAAATAATTAATTTTAGTTTTAGGGATAGGAATTGGGTTAGTGTTAAGGTGTAGGGGTTATTGTTAAAGTAAGTATGAGGTTTAGAATGAGGCTTGCAGGCTAGGGTTGGGGTTAAGGTTTAGGAGTTAGGTTTAGAATAAGTGTTAGGGGTTTGTTTTTGTGGTTAGAGTTAGAAGTAGAGTTAAGAACAGGGTTATAGTAAGCAGTTAGGACTTAGGGTTATGGTTATAGTTAGGCTTAGGGTTAGATTAGGGTTATTATTAGGGTTTGGTGTTAGGGCTTTGGTTAGGGATAGAGTTAGCATTAGGTTTCAGGTTTAGACTTAGGGTTAGGATTTACAGTAAAGGTTAGAGTTAGGGTAAAAATTAAGGCTTAATTTAAGGGTTAAGTTAGGGTTAGATTGAGAGTTAGGGTTAGAATTTGGTTTAGGTTTAGCATTTAGATGAGGGTTAGGTTTTAGATAAGGTTGAGGGTTAGTGTTAGATAAGGTTTTGGGTTAGGGGATAGAGTTAGGGTTAGAGTTTGGGATAGGCTTAGGGAGCATGGTTAGGGTTAGTGTTTGGGGTTAGGGTTTTGAGTGAGGGTTATGGGTCAGGTTTTGGGTTAGAGTTAGTCTTAGAGCTGGGATTAAACTTTGGGCAAGAGGTTAGAGTATAGCGTTAAGGGTTAGGGTTAGGAGTTTGTGTTTGGGTTATATGAGGTTTACGTTAGGGTTACGTGGTAGGGTTAAGGTCTAGGGTTAGATTTAGGGTAAAGGTAAGTGTTAGGAGTTACAGTTAGGGTTAGGCTTAGGAATTAGGGGTTTGGGTTAGATTTTGGGGTTAGGGGTTTGAGCTAGGGTTAGGGGTAAGGGTTACATTTAGGGTTAGAAATAGGGTTAAATGTAGGCCAAGGGGTCAGAGTTAGGGTTAGAATTCCTGTGTTTGAGTTAGATGAGGTTTAGGATTAGGGGTATGTGTTAGAGTTAGGCTTCAGGGTTAGGAGTTACGGTTAATGCTAGAGTTAGGAGCTAGGGATTAGTCTGAGAGGTAGGGTTTGAGGTTCGGGTATGTGTTTGCATTGGGGTTTGGGTTAGGTGTTCAAGTATTAGGGGTAGGATTTGTTTAGTGTTGGAGTTCGAGAGTAGTGTCAGTGGAAGTGGTTAGGGTTAGGGTTAGTTTTAGGAGGCAGGGCTAGGGTTAGGGTTATGTTTAGAGTCAGGGTTAGGGTTAGAGTTAGGGGTAGGGTCAGGGTTTGATTAGGATTAGGGTTAGAATTAAGGTTAGGGCTTTTGGGTTTGGGTTAGGGGTAGAGTTTGGTTTTAGAATTCTGTTGGAGATAGGGGTTCAGGTTCATGTTTAGGGAGTAATGTTATTGTAAATGGTTAAGTTTAGCATAGGAGATTAGGTTTAGGGGTGAGGCTAGAGTTAGGGTTAGAGTTAGGGTTAGGATTCTGTTTAGAGGTCAGGTTAGGGTTAGATTTCATGTTAGGTTAGTGTTGGGTTAGGTTGGCTTAAGGGTTATGGTTAAAGTTAGGTTAGTGATAGGGTTATGGTTAGGTTAAGGTTAGGGTTTAGGTTTAGTGTTAGGACTAGGTTTCAAGTTAGGGTTAGAGTTAGTATTAGGGTTTAGGCTTACCATTAAGGTTATAGTTAGTGTTAGGAGTTAGCATTAGAGTTATCATAAGTGTTCGGTTTGTGTTAGGGAGCAGTGTTACGGGTTAGTGGAACTGGTTAGGGTTAGGTAGGGTTAGTTTTCAGGGTTTTAGGGGTTATTGCTCGAGTAAGGGTGAGGTTTAGATTGATGGTTACTGGCTAAGGTTAAGGTTAAGGTTTAGGGCTGAGCTTTAGAGTCAGCTTTAGGGGGATTGGTGTTAGGCTTAGGTATTAGGGAGAAGAATTAGGATTAGATTGAAGGATAAGATTATGGCTAGGATAAGTGGTTAGGACTTAGGTTTAGAGTTATAATTCCTTTTAGGGTTAGATTAGAGTCAGTTATTGGGTAGCATTACCAGTTAGGGAGAAAGGTTAGAGTTAGTGTTTCATGTTAGCATTAGATTTTGGGTTGGGGGTATTGTTAGGTCAGGGTTTGGATTTCTGTTCGTGTGATGTTAGTCTTAGGGTTAGAGTTAGGGGTTTGTCTTAAATTTTAGGATTAGATTTAGGATTAGTATTTAGGTTTACATTTAGGCTTAAGTTTTAGGATTTGGTTTAGGGTAACGGTTGGATTAGGGTTAGCATTAGGGGTTCCAGAGTTGTCTTAGGGGTAGAGTTAAGTTTTGGGGTTAGATTTAGGGGTAGGGTTAGATTAAGGTTTAGGGTTAGAAACAGGGTTAGGGCATTGAATTAGTTTTAGAGTTAGGGTTAGAGGTTGGTTGTCGGGGGTCAAGACCCCGGCATGGGTTCTGGCCTGCGGCGACGGAGGAAGGAATGCAGCCAATTCAATTTGAATTATAAACATACTTCAATTTATTGATACAGAGCACAGACTTTTATAGCAGTTCTATTAATTATGCCTACTCATCAAACACCGATTTGATAGCATACGTAATGAGCCCATCCCAACACACATAATGAGTCCATCCCCCTCTGTAGTTTCTCTGGTATGTGAATTCCCTCGTTATCTCGGAGCTGCCTCCTGAGACTTGTTTATCCAGGCCTCTCTCAGGCGCTGCCTCCTGAGACTTGTTTATCCAGGCCTTTCCCAGGCAATACCTTCTCACTTACCCTTGCTCAGCTCATGCTAACTGAGGCCTACTCATGCTAACTAGAAGAGATCCTCTTCATAGAGAGGGTCTCATGCCCTTTCTCTCTTGGCCATTCTCCAACAGTTGGTCTTAGATTTAGCCTTTGCTTTAGGATTACAGTAAGTGATTGGACTCACATTAGAGGTTTAGATTTAGGGATAGGTGTTAGAGGTAGTGTTAGGGTTATTATTAGGGTTTGATTAGGATTAGGTTTAGGGTTTATGGGTAGGGATGTGGTTAGTGGTAAAGGTTAGTATTAGGGTTAGTGTTAGAGGTAAGGATTAAGGTTAGGGGTTAGGGAATAGTGTTGGGTTAGTGTTATGGGCTGGGGATATGGAGTAGTGAAAGTGGTTGGGAGTACGTTTAGGTACTAGGGTTAGATTTAGGGTTAGGGTTTGGATTTACATTTTGGGTTTGGTTAGTGTTCAGGTTAGAGTTAGGGTTGGTGGTTAGTGGTTAGTTTTAGATTTACAGTTAGGGTTAGGTTTAGGGTTAGGAGTTAGGGTTAGGGTTAGAATTGGGGTAAGGGCTTGGGGTTACAGTTAGATTAGTTTTAGGTTAGTGTTAGGGTTGGTGGTAGGGGTTTATTTAGGGTTAGGGAGTAGCGTTATTACAAGTGGTTAGGATTACTGTAAGGGGGTAGGGTTAGGGGTGGGGATAGGATTAAGGTTAGAATGATGGGTTATG